>JBAMIG010000022.1:13942679-13954797 GCA_037177335.1 Kiunga ballochi
CACACACACACACACACACACACACACACACACACACACACACACACACACACACACACACAAACACACACACAAACCCCCAAAACATTTGTTTCACATCTCTCCAACCATCTCTAACATAAATATACATATGGAGATAAACAGTTTCATTGTGCCCGTGTGGAAAGGTTAAAGTATATTACATCATGTCTTGTGTTGGTAGGTAAGTATCATCTGATAAAAGATATTTTTCATTATTTTTATTCAAAACCTTTGTTGCCTCGTTAGATTTAGTTGTGTTTGGATAAGAAAAGCCATATCTGATTCAGAAGGGAAAATTACAATAAAACGAAAGAAAGCAGCTGAATGTTACCAGGAATCATTAAATCACATTTATGATTATATAAAAAGGTACCTGAACCAAACTTTGATACTTAAATAAATTTACCATAGCAACAATTAGAAGTGCTCCAAATAAATTCAACATTGCATTTTTCTTGTCATCTTAACTTTATGTTAACTTTGATGTTCTGTTCAACTCTTCTGTTAAAAGGGTCGTACAACATAAGCAAACAGGTGGATTCATCTGTCACATGCTTGCTAGAGCTTAAATACTTTTCAACAACATAGTGGGCTTCTGGCTCAATAATGTTATGTAAACCTGCATGTTTCTGTGACTTATTTTTCTTGTTAGACTCCTTATGTGCATTGCTTTTTTTATCTGAGCCTGAAAGAAGCACCTCTGAGGCATTTATTAGAATAATTGAAGCAGTCAGACAGAAACTGTGCAGGGACTGACTGGAAGAGAGAAAGGAAGGGAATAGTTTTAGGATGTGAATGTGGAACAAAGAGCCCATGGAACTCTGTGTTTATGACCCTTGATCTGTGCATGGAGTTTGTCTCTGCTGTGAGGCTGTTTGAGCCTCGGGCTCTGAGTCAGGCCAGTTTCTGAGTGTGGAGAATTGAAATGGTGTGGATGTTTGTACAAAGGAATAGAACACAGCAGGGGAGGAAATGTTAATGATCTTTATGGGCAATAAACAAAGCATATATCTTCAGGCTGATAGATGCACATGACCTTTGGTGTGATTTAGTTACACTGAGTGAGTGTCTGGTGAAAAAAGTATTTTTCAGTAAGCTGAGCTGAAAAAAAAAACAGAAGAAAAAGCCTTGGATCAGAATAAACTGGCTGCTATTGATCTAATTCTTTCTTTCCAGTACCATAACATTTTTGTATCACATCCAGTCTGAAAATTCTTCTCTCATTATATTTTCTGCTTATTCCAGATCCTCAGTGACTTCATTTCAGTGGTATCCTGTCCCTTTAAAACTCCACCCAGGTGCTCGGGTCATGGACAGACACTATTGATCATACTGCTTCTTCACAGTCGCAAACTTGTGTGAATGTATGAAACTATTAAAGCTCAAGGTTCAGATGCTTTAAGGCGAGGGAAGGTTGTAGCTGTTATGGTGGATATGCAGCATACCTCCTGCTACAGGTTTTTACAGAGCAGAACACCCCCACCTCTTCTTTTTCCCCCTGAGCTTCCATAAACCTTTTCTTTTTGTAATAACCAGCAATAGACCTGATGAGAATTCCTTATCTGATAGCACCGTGCATAGCTGTGACTCCTTTCTGGTAACATAATGATATTGAAGTACTTATTCATGGCAAGCATTTGCAAAATGATTGGATGTTGTTGGTGTTTTTGTTCTTTTAATATGGATTCATGTCAAATGCAGAATTGTTTCCACTTTCTGAACATTACATAACCAAACACTGATCTCCAGTTTTGCAGAAGTTAAACCAACAAGATCTGTTATTTTATGACTAATATAACAATAATATGTTACTATTTTGATTCTGGTTCCTTTCAGCAGTATCATGCTGGCTGTTTCCTACTATTTTTCAGCTTTTGTACCAGGCAAGGACTACCTGTGATGCATCTTTCCCCCTTCGGCAGTTAAACAGATTAGATATAAACTTTTATGATAGTTAATTTCATCTGTACTTTTTAGATCTGTGAATGACAGTATTTTCCCCATTGCTTTTGGAACGATCAGGTCCAAATGAAATGCAATAAAATAAAAGACTCATTGACTTCTTGTTGTGGTTACAGCTTATGTTGAAGCTTTGCCGCAAGATCAGGCACAACCACAATTTCTTAGAGATTTATCTTTATACTCCCTTGCGGTAAACCAAATAGTATCCACAGGGGAATCCAACTTTACTCAGCTATTTGTCAAAAATAATGCCCCAGTATGAGAACACATGTTTCACAGTTTTATTAGCTTTATGTTGCTTATAAATGTGGATTTCTACATGTAAAGAACACTTATTAAAACATGGTTTATACTGAGATATTCTTTTGTGCACATTATTTAAGGAACATAAAGATCCTATGATCTATCAGGAGGGAGCTTTTTTCAATTCTGGTTTCATGTGTTTGTCTACTTTTTAAACTGTACCTAGAACTATGAAGCCAAAACATACTCAGAACATTTTACATAACCAGCTTCAAACACTGGTAATCCACATTGCTGATCCTCTAAAGTTCAAAGAGCATCACTTCACACAGGGCTTAAATGATATGAAACTACATGTGCATGAAGTCTATTGATCTTGCTCGGATGCAAATTACACGTATGACTGGCCACATGAACTCTCTTAGTGATGGAAAAAGCCGAATGCCTGCATTAGCACTCAGCTTGGATACAAAATACGATCTGTTTGGATGTGAAACCCGACCCAGGACACTGTAGCTTACTGTACCAGTCTTTATGTTCACACATTCACGTTGACTATTAACATATGTGTTATTTTGTGAATACTAAAGCAGGAACCGCCCCATAAAGAGAAGGCTGTACCACTTAAAACATAAAGCATGTGCATGTGCAATAGAAACACTGTTGGACTATTCATTAGAGACTAGGTGGGTTCTTAAACTGGTCCAGAAAGTCATTATTCGCTCATTTATCCAGTATGTTCTGACTTACATGAGGACAAAAAGTAAGAAAGCAATTTTAGTCCCACTGGTATAGTTAGACATATTAAATCATCATTTCAGGAAAAGGGAAATATTCAGTTCCTGTTGACCCTATACTGATACAGGCCTGCACAATGTTAGAGATCAGTACAGCTTTTATCTACATACCACAATCCTAACTTAGTGTAACACTTCTAATGTCTCAGTGTCTTTGCATATTATAATAGGAGACTTTATGTGATTTGACCGCCAACATGAAGTAGAATCATGGAGTTTATCACTTTGTTGTGGCTTTGAGTTGCAGAAAGACCTTGACGCGTTAAACGGAAAATCAGTGGCATGAAATGTTTCACAACCAAGAACCAGAAAGAGTCTGTTCTCAGAGTCTGTTCACAGCCTGGTTTCTGCAATAAGAAAGTGCTCGCACAGGTTTCTTCCAGCATCCCATGTAAAAGATCTGAAAAACAACACGCTACAGCATCTGCAATGCTTTTGATGTTTTTATGTAAAGCACTTTGTCTCATGGTGCTTCACAAATAAACTTGCATTGTCTAAACTTTAACTATTACTAGTAAAACATAGTGAAATTAAGAATATAATACTCGCACATCCTCAAATTCAGGGAAATTAGAACAAATCCTTAAAATGAGCTAAATTGTGCCAAAGTGGTAGGTTTTTATTTGTGCTATGTGCCACCTTCATTCATTCTTCAACAGTAACTTATTTTCTAAGTTATATTTATATAAATCTTCACAAATCTCACAAGTGTTACTTTATTGTGACTTTACAAGTATTGGAGTAAATCTTGTGTCTTGTGAGATGTACTCCTTTTTTATGGGAATGCAATGTTTAAGCAGAGGCCTAAAAAGTAAAGTGCAAGGCTCAGAAGATAAAAACATATCTAAAAATGTGGGAAATAAGCTTACAGATAATTAACAGAGCACATTTAGTGACGAAGGAGCATTTGTTGTAAGTACTACACAGAAAAGGTGTGTTTCTGCACATATAGCTGCTCTACTGTAAAATGAATGACATCACTGTAATTGTTTTGGATTTTTTGCATAACTTTGGCAAACTATATTCAAATGAGAGTTTCAGATGTACTGGCAGGTCTGCTTGCTTTTGTTAGACAGACTGGTTCTGTCTCGGTGCGTGACCACATCAGAAGGCTGCTGCTCGTTTCCTAGCATCGCTTTTAAAAAAAGAAAGATGTCTTATCTCCCATGGCAACAAACACTAAGCTCATTTCCCAAAATGCTGACCTTTCCTATGATTGGATAACAGACCTGAATCAACAAAAAGCTAAATACCATGTGATTTATGGGAAACTGTAGGTGGTAACTCATCATATTTCACACTTAGAAAAGAAAGGGCACAATTTCCAGATATGATCTTAACATCCTTTGGGACAGGAAATGAAATGTTTCACCAGCTACCCTGTCTCCAAACCTCCTGCACTATATTTGCAACCAACCTTGTTTAAGTTAAAAGGATCATTGTGGTTCTGAATAAATGTAAATAAAGATGTTCGTCACACCATACCAAGCTTCACCCCTTACCTCAACAAACAATGGACGACAACTTCCAGCTAAAAACATCTGAACGCTGGCAACAAGTGAATTCTTTCCATGAAGGTTTATGGAACCAGATTAGTTCTCATAAAATCACTGATGACAGAGACAGCTGCAATGGAAGCAGAAATTCTGGGATGAGGACAAAGGAGGAAAAACACAACATGTGGCACTGCTTAAGAAGCATACCTTGCCAATCCTAATCATAATCATAACCTCCTTGTGTGCAAAATGATAAATATCTGAAAAGCAGACAAAGGCACTACTTAGGTCCACTCCTGCTTTGATTTAGCCGAAGAAAATCTCTCTTGCAAAACAAGAAGTGCATCTTGCCTCTGGGACTATAAAGCATATTAGAATATTCATTCATGTGATTTATTCTGAGTTGAGAAAGCCTTTGAGAAACAAACAAAAGAGAAAACTTTGTTTTCAGCTTTTACCCCAGCGATAATCTCTGTTCCTTCTGGTGTAAGAACATATCTTTTTGATCATTTAAGCAATCTCCTTACGGATGAGACAGGCAAAATACATTTAATGTGCTGTTTTTGAAAGTGGGGCTGTCAGCATGAGGCTGAGTGCCTTTCTTTCTCCGTACAAACTACACTGTGGGTCTTTCAGCTGCCCCTCTCTGGGCCCCCTTCCCTTCCACAATCCTCCTACTCACCATTGTTCATGAGTTTGGTGCTTTGTTTGAGGCCTTCTCTTATCACGTGTGCAGGCTTCAGCTATCCTATTTACTGTATAAACCTCCCAAAGACCTCCCCCTGTAGCGTGCACACCATAGACTGTATAAAAAGTCACACTAACGACCCCCTCCTCCCCTCCCCCACACCAACCAAACTGGATGAAGCAGTAAAATGCTGGGATTTGGGATCACATATACTGTACAAAATGAGCCACTGAGCTGTAGTTTATTGTATTGTGTAAGTGAGATGGAGATTTCTCAGGGAGTCACTGACTGTTTCTGTGCAATGCAGATCTCAAGCTGCTTTTTTTACACAGTAGGTTTTAATGTTGAGATCAACTGCAGGCTGATGTGCATAACAGAAACTAAGCACAGTCTGCAGACTAACGTCAGGTAGAGATTAAGGGTTAAGTTCCCAACGATGACTCAGAGACCAATGGTACCTTTATATCTCTAGCCTCCTGAGGCATTGATGTATTTCCACACCTGGTTACATTAATTCCAAAAAATAAGACTACACAAGTAAAAACCCCGACAGACACAGGGGGATTTATTTAACTGTGGTAGAAAAAAAATCCATAAAAAGCAATAAAGTATTACATGAAAGTTTGTAGGATTTTTAACCTTTTTTAAAGACAACTAGAACAATTTTTCCTGTTATCAGTATGTTTTAAATCCTTCAAGCCTTTGCAGATAGAAAACATATTATTTGACTAAAAATGTTTTTTTTCTATAGATGCAAAACGGCATCTCATACTGTGACGAGTTTCCTATTTCTGCATCCTCTATACATTTGTACATTTGTGAGTGACCATAGGAAAGTTCTTAGTTTCTCAACCCTGGTCCTCATGTACCCCAGCCCTGCTTGTCGTAGAGGTAACCCTGCTTTAACACACCTGAATGGAATAAATGCTCGTTAACAGGCTGCAAAGAACCTGGTGAGAAAGTTCATTAATTGGAATCAGGTGTGTTAAAGCAGCCTGTAAGACATGCAGACAGGGGTACATGAGGACCAGGGTTGTGAAACACTCCCTTGGTGCTTTCACAAAACTCAACATCAGTCATTTAATACTATCAGGTATTTATTTAATCATCAACTTTCACCTTTTTTATTCTTCTTCTTCAAGGAGACTGCTTTCATTTTTCCTTTAAACACAATTTTTTAAAGTGTGCATAATAACACACACAGCAGAAGAGAAGAAAGGTTGGTTATTTGTTATCTACAGCTTTTATAAAATAAACATAAATCATAAAAAGAGAATAAACAGACTAAGGTACATGACAGACAGAGAGACAAGACAGACAGCATAGTTTTACAGCAGGAGTTCTGTGAGATGACACAAGCCCATCACTCCACCCTCCTCACTTCAAGAGCTGTGCACTTTGGGGCAAACTGCAGGATTTTACTGTTGTGCAACAACCAAGGGGTGCTTCCAGGATTTAAGTGAAAGGGAAGCTGTGTGTGTGTATGTGTATGGGTGAATGCACTTGATCTGATAAAGTACAGTCTGTCTGCTCATGCACTGATTGTTTCTGTGGTATTTTCCATAGAAGGTTTGAATGTACACTCAAGCTGCTTTGGTTAACATCATTCTTTGTTGCATTTTTGGCTGTAGCTAAAAAAAAAAAGACACACTGAATTAGTGAACATCACATTAATAAGAACCTTATATCCCACATTTGATCTTTTTAGTTCTTATTTTAAGGACTGTAGACTAAATCCAGAGAACTATGCTTTTAAAACTAAAGATAACATTGATCTCTGCAACATATAAGAAATCAGCCATGTTGTTTGTGCTATCGAGTCAAGAGTAGGGGATGAGACTGTGCTGGTTTTGCCAAATAGAAGGCATCTGGATTGAGTTTCACCCCGCGGGGGCTTGGTCCTCAGCAGATGGTGCTCGCCAAACAAGCAATGCTGATTAAAACCAGAGAGGCTGGCCCTCTGACTTACGTGCACTCATTTCATGCATGCTTGTCAACTGGCCAGTTTAAATAACATGTACTTAAAGGAGACGAGTGTTTCTGTTCTGTTTTGTAACAACAGGGGCAAAAAAAACTTTGTATGCCATAAAAACTATTCAGAATTGATCAACATCCGCTCCTTCTGTAGCTATTCACTTTGGTGAAAACCGGAAATATTATGCTGTTTAGACAATATTTATTCAAAGTTAAAAGGGAAAGACATTTAAACAACTGGTTTAAACACAATAAAATAGAATTTGGGAAAGATGAAATAGTGAAAACATTTCAGTTAATCCCTTAAAATCCTTCAATGTGGGCAAAAATGAGTTTTTTTATGGACACAAGGCTTGTTGTGGATCAATTATTTTACTGACCCTTGCGGAGAGTTTTTGCAGCATATTCTGCAACTAGAGTATAGTAGGACTGCAGAGAGATTGCATGGGTGTCTGATTAGAAATAACCATTTACTGATTTTGCAGTTATAATTGTAGAATGTATGTCAAAATGGCAAAAGTTTTAGCTTTAGTGGTGTACAATGAATAACGTGTAGGCACTTGGAATTTAGGCTAAGTAAAATATTTGTCATGTGTGGTATCAACAGGTTAAACCTTTAAAACATTAAGCTAGCCAGTTAGAATAAATGAATAACTTGAGAGTGAGACATCACCCCGCTGCAAGCCGGGACAACTTTCCCTTTTTGTCATCTGAAGGGGTTTTCCTAACTTGATTAAATTAGTATCAGCTACTTTGCAAAGAAAAGTGTTATATTAAGCTACAATTCACATAGAATTCAGCTTTGCAGAATTAAAAAACAATTTTAACATGATGTTCAAAACACACCACAGAATTAACCCACAATGGCCACAGATTTTACAAGCTGTGAGGGTGCTGATGAGAGCTTACTGTGAGTGTTGGCAGCATATATGGTGGTCTCAGCGACTCAATGACAACATCCATCAGGCTTTGGGCAGACTTAAGGGGGACTAAATGTGGGATTTTTTACTAAAGCTCGTCGATGTACAGAATCTCTGCATGTTAGAAGCTGTTTGCATTACTTTGCAGTAAACTGTAGGCTGTTTGTTCCTGCCTGTGAGGACATCATTGTTTCCCTGACACTGATGCAGGGGAACAAAATGGTTAGTACACGATCTGTGAGAAAATGATTAATTGAGGATGTGTATTTTTACTATGACTTCCAGAAATTCCTGAAGACATAAGAGGAAACAACATTCAGAAAGCATAACAAAGACAAAAAAAAATGCTTTTGGTGAGCACTGGTTTGGTGGTGATATTTTGCCAATCAGAGCAGTCCTGTTGCAGATTTCCTGATTTCCTGTGAAATAATGTGCAGAGAACAAATATAAAAAGTTCTGCTTACTCTAACATGTTATAATTTATGTTTTTTTAAAATAAAATGTACTTTAAAAGGTTAAATATAGACAGTCTGAGGCAGTGAATCTAAACGTTGGACGGCTGAGCCAGTTGTGAAACAACTGAAAGGTTGGACAGAATGGTAAGATAACATTTTAACAGCTGCTCTTGTCTATGAAAAACACACAACTTGAAAGTGCCAACAACCCCATAAACCAGACCCTTTCATCTGAGCTCCTAGGGAAAGTTAATGTGACTTATTTGGAGGTCTTGGGGGCATGAGAGAGAAGCTGACATTGTACACTGTTCTTTTGGCTTGCATTCTGTACCCACAGGACCTGAGACCACAAAGTCTGTCTTTAGATTTGTGTCTCATTCTCTTGTGGGAGGATTACTTTAGTCCTTTCCCATAACCACCATGTGAGAATCCAGTCCTGAGAAAAAATAAGCTATGCCCCACGCCATCTGAATATTAATAACTTTATCGTGATAAACTGGAAGGATGTCTTCCATTCATACAAATATGTTAACTGCAGCCATTGCTGCATGTGAAAACATCCAAAGATTTTCTTCATTATCAATCTGCTTCTCTACATCATCTGCACCGTGCCTTGCTCAGTCATCCAGTTAATTCATGCACTGGAAGTGGAGATTCATCACGTGAACTTCCTGGAAATCCTCCAAAAACACTGAATTGAAACAAGAAGACTCTTTTAAACTCCCACACATGAATTATTCACAGTTATACAAAGGCCACCACGAAACAAGAGAGAAAGCACAGTGTCCCACAGTGTCCATAATATCCTACATAAATCATAGTACCCGTTTGGGGGGTTGATGCCCACCTTAACCCACTCTAATGCATATCTTATCCAGCAGATTTGGAAGTGTGAAAAGTCTGCTGACCTTGAATTGAACCAGGAGATTTTAGGTGCAGCTACGGGTCACATTCTTGCTCTTTCACCAGTTGTGACCATGGATACAGTTGTCTTTGTTGGTTAGTTTATATCAAAGACTTCAAAGAAGGAGCCGTGAGCACTTTAAGCTTTGCTGCTGACCACTTGACCCTCAGATGCCCTGCTCATGGAGAGCTGCAACAGAAATGAACTGACGCTCTTTCTGAACACAGGATCACACCATGGGATGCTACAGAGGGAAAACAGAAGTAAAAAGAGGGATCTAAGACATTAACACTAGGATGTTGGTCATTTAGATTTCAGTAACAATATATTTGGCTGGTACGGGGGCCTTTTTGAACAATTTTAGTTCTTTAACAAGGTTTTATTGCTTCTATAACAGCAGCAATGGCAATGAGAGAATAACAAGAGTAAAATAAAATGAATAAAACAATAACAAGCTGTGATCAAAATGTAATCTTTGTTCTTGCTTTATTAATTGTTATATTTGTGTGCAGATTTTGATTAACAGTGAAAACAAATATTGTCTTTCTTGTGCAATCTCTGCAAAGAACCTGGTGAGGGGATGGGGGGGGGGGGGCCCCTTTGTGCAAACTCTTCTGAAGTCCTCCTAAATTTTTTTCAGCAAATTAATAAAATGTGATGAAGAAATGTGTTGTTTTCTAACCACCACACCAATGATTTTACTTTTAATCAGCTATTTGTAATTGTCATTTCTCAAGTTCTCATTATTACATCGTGCTTTTACAACGGTAAATAACTTAATATATTCTCCAGCCGAAAAACGCTTGTGGATAAAGTTGCTTCTTTTATTATTATTTATTTAAAACTTTATACTTTGTGCTGCACACTGTAGACACAAATGTCGGTCTTTGCTTGTAAACCATGTAAAAAACAGCAAACTGCGATGGCGTCATATTTAAGTGCTGATTTAAACATCATCTGCTTCGCTATGAACACGTACTTTTTCTGTACAAACATTGAAAGCTTACCAACATAAACTTATGTATGTGCTCATCAAACTTTCCACATCTTAAAGAGAACACCCAAAGAGCTGATAGATGAAGAGAAATGCTCACTGTTGACCCTGTACTTACTATAAAAGTGTGTATACAAGACAAATTCCAATCAGGACTGATTGAAACAAATACAAACTTGAGACAGGTTGTTTTTTTCAGAGTTGTAATTTGTGGCATTTTTTAACAAAAACACCAAACTATAAAAATATGTTGGTTCTTTGCAAAAATAGCAGGGATAGCTGTGAACCAGTTTGTGTGCTTGCTGAACTGAGCGGATGAACTGGAGAATGATGACTTTTTCCACATTCTTCATCTCTGCTTTTATTTAAGTCCCAAAATGGACATCCTACTCAGACAGTGAACAATGTCCCTGCTTTTTACCCTCTGTCTTTCCAGAACCAGCCTCTCTGCAGTGACTCAACCTTTACTGTTTCTGAACAAAAGAGTAAAATTCACAAACAAGATGTCAGGATTTCTAAGAAACAGGACTGATCAGAAATAATCAGCACTTCTAAAGGAATCATACAACCTCCCCTGGGCTGTGGTCAATAAAGGAAGGAATCCAGATGCTATTCATGTGATTGGGTCATCATCAACTCCAAATATGTCCTTCGTGTACTGAGGCATTGAACATTTTTCCTGTACATAATCTAGTTTCCATGGCTGTCAGAGCCAATTACATAGTTGTTCACAGCTTCAAGCACAATTACTGTGTGCATACTGAAGACATTTAGAAAAAAGCAACAGCAGAAAGATGGAGTGAAAGCTCCCTATGAGAGGGACGAAGAGGAGCCTGCAGAGAGGGTTTGTTGGATTAGTTTGTTCTTTGCACAACTGACAGCACTTTTAGGGAAGAATGCCAGGAAGCATTTTATGTGTTGTAACTAGAAAAAAGTGCAAGACAACAGCAAATACAATGCAAAGAACTGGGTTTGATGATGAGTGAAAAAACAGTATCCACTGGATTGCGCTCTTACTAGCTATTGAGCTAAATGCTAATCATGTGCCGCAGCACAGAGCTGGTTGCTGACTGTGTATGTTACTCTAACTCCATAAAATATAATAAAACTTAAGAAAAAACAGCTATGTTTGTTTCAGTTTGTCAAGAAAAATATCTTTCTTAAATCTGCAAAGACGCCAAATGCCAGATGTTGCACAACAAACATGTGAGTACACGTGCAAGCCTTTCTAGGTCAGCTAAGTGAGGCTTAAATATGATAAATGAAAATATATGTGCAAGCTTTACCATTTATATGTTGGCAAAGTCCAATTGTTGTTGGCTCTAATCATATAAAAGCATTAACAAATTGGAGGCCCTATTGTAGCGATTCCTACTTTTTCTTTCATGTAGAATTGGACTTTTCCGTGCCTAATCTGGATCCAATCAGTGGTATGGGTTTCCCTTTTGTATTATTAATTGAACTATAGTGTGAAATGTGAGTTGTTCTACATCATGAAAAAGATACATGATAGAATATGGACTTTTGTGTCTAAAAGCCAAATCTTTGTAGCATTTACTGGCTTTACAATGTGGTAAACCTAAGTATGATTGATAGACTGATATATATATATATATATGTATATGTATAGGCTATGTGTGTGTGTGTGTGTGTGTGTATATGTG
>JBAMIG010000022.1:13960321-13971619 GCA_037177335.1 Kiunga ballochi
ATATATAATGAATCTATCATATCAAAGATTATACAACAAAGATAACTATTACTTCATTACAAAAAATATAGACTAATAATATTTAGGATCAAACTATCCATTAATTTCTAAAATGTAGCTTAATGGTGACAGTATAAGGTTGCACAGTGACAAAATGTTCATATCCAGCTAGAAAACTCTGTTTTCTGTATTTTTTTCTTTTCATTTTGGTGCAAATACTGAACAAACAATACATAGGGAGAAAAAAAATTGTAAACATTGTACCAGTTCAAAAGCACATGTTGCAAGACGTTATCAGAAAACATCGAAACAGCCAATACCGACAGCTTTTACTCTTCCTCCATTGACTTCTCAATCTCTTTGAGCCTGCGGACAAACTCCTGAGCCTCCCGGTCCCCGGTGCGAGCATCCAGTATCCTCATGATTGGGTTCTCTGGGGGAGAAACAGAAGATAAAGGTTTCCACACCTGAAAACAGATATATTTGGATTTATTGGTCTTTTATGTTGTAATAGTGAGGCAATTTGAAGACCAGGTTTACACCCTCTTTAATGGGAAAAGAGTTCATGTGTGTGTAAGACAAATCAAAAACAACAGACGGCTTGATACAGTTTGGATCTATATGTACCACTGGGTTTGCTGCGAGACAGGTGCAGAATGACAGGTTGGACACTCTTGCCAGCTGCGGAGGCATTTGGCCTCCCCGGCCAGCAGAAGTCACTAAGAGGAGCGACGGCTTCGCCGGCGAAGTCGTTGGTGGACAGCCAGTCATAGTCCATCACAGTGAAGGTCAAACAGGCATACCTGTGTCTGTACTGCTCAGGACTCACATGACTGGAAAACAACACAACCAAAAATAAAAAAAAATCAGATGTGTGGCGCGTTCTGATATTCAGAGCAAGGAGGAAAGGAAAAAACGTGCTCACAAGTAAAAGAATTCATCAAACACCGGGTGCAGCGTCTTCAGTTTCACTTGTGTGCGTTGACTTTTTGCCATTGGAAAGTGGTGGTGAGGACACAGCTCAAGTATCACAAAAGGGTCGCTCAAACCTGAGAAAGGCAAGGAAAATGTGACTTTTTCCTTTAAAAGAAAAAACTTTGATGAAAAACTTTGTACAGTTTTACCATTGGCATCGAGTGCAATAATATCCGCAGCGTGCAGAATCTCTACAGTCAGCCTCTGTTCTGGTGCATCATAGTAGCACTTCACACTGATACGGCCAAAAGGGGTGTGTTTGAGTGTTTTCTGCAATGTTTTAAAATGACATGAAGTAAAAAAAATCATTTTTGTTTATCAAGCAGAAATATCTTCACAAGAAGCTTTATTTATTGTCCAGTTTAAAAAAAAAAACATTGAACACATCTGTTTTCATGTTGCATTACTTAATTGCATGATGCTTTCAAGGTACTATGTTAATGGGCATTTTCAATCAGGGCCAAAACAACATTAGATGAAATGACACGCTTTCCAATCAATATCTCTCAGTTCACTTAAACGACACTGCCTGTATGGAGTGATGATGAAACACACCTGGTGCGAAATCTTTTCAAGAAAGTACTGTTCAATCAGCTCAAAGGAGGAGCCTTTATTCAGTTTGAGCTCTTCGTCCAGGACCTGAATAATCAAAATGGACAAAGAGGAAAAGCAATAAAAGACATTGTGGATAAGAAGGCATGCATCTGACTGAGCCATTGGTTTACACTGCAGATGACTACTAACCTTATAGTCTCCACTCTTCATGTCTTCCAGAGACAACCCCTCTCCCTGCATATGGAAGAACTGCAGCAGGGTCTAAAACATCAGAAGGAAATTTGACTAAAAGAAAAAGGAATAATTTATTGCTTATACTCTTTATATTTTGATGGACGGAAGTCTCGGTGTAGAAGAGACACTTTTTCACACAAGAAACCCAAAGCAGAGAAACATGATATGTTTCTGCCAAACTCCAAACTCCAAACTCAGTCCACTTGTGTGGCAGAACATGACTTCTCACACTAATGTGCTTCATCCCCTGCCAGTCTTTTAAATTAGCATTGAAATATACAGCCGCTTCCACATTGTCATTCACACGGGAACTCATGTTAGCACTGAACTATTCCTAAAGACGTCATGAATTTATGCAGAGTAGTGCAACACAACAGCATGCAGAGACATAATTAGGAAGGTATGGAAGGAGCTGTTTACAGGGTGTGTGTTGTCTTTTTAAAAGACATTTTTTCTTTGTTAATCTGTTAAATGAACCTATAAGAGTGTTGATTGATGCAATAATCACTGACCTCCATAGTGTACTGGAAGCGGTTGTAAAACTCCACCTGAACTCCCCTGTTTTCCGTGACTGTGTCCAGGATCATCTGCAGGAGCAGCTCAAACATGCTTTGGAGAACTCTACTAGGCAACAAACAAAGACACCAGTACTCCACTAATAATCTATTTTCATTATGATTATTATATCTATGTATTGCAGATCCACCATATGCCAAAATGCAAATACAGGCTACATTTATTGCTATATAAATAATTTACACCCTGCACTGAAACTGACAAAAATAAACCAAAGGAGGGAGTTTTCTATTTATTGTAAACAATAAGGACATAGCATGCAGCTATGATGAATATGATGGCAATGTTTTAAAATGTTGTGACAGGTTCAGTCGGTTCAGGATCTTCTTGCATCATCTTGCTGAAATAAACAAGAGCCTCCTCTACAGCGGCAAATTTTCCACCAAAATCTTTAAAAGATAAAAGTTTATCATCCTAAAAGTTTTTATTTTAGTTATTAGTTTCATAGTGGTTAACTAGCTACTAAACAGATAAAAAAAAAACACACAAAAGATGGGACTAAAGTCTAATTTGCTAATTATTGCTTAAAATTTAAAACCCATTTACAGTAGTATTATCATTTATATATAAAAGAGACTACAGTTTAATAAAGCTTTTCTTTAGCAGTATATGTGTTAAATATTAATCTTAACTGTCCCATCAAACCATTTTTAACTACAATAAATGGTGGCAATACATTCCCAATAACTCATTTATATGAATGGGCTGATGTCATTAAAGCAGGATACCAGAACTAAAACCAAACTTGTATTATTTCTGTGCAATATTTAAATAAATAAAAAAGGGACTTAAAAAAAGTAAAGTGAGTGTAGATATAGAGCAGTTTACCTGGTCAGATTTTCCTTTACAAGGTTTTCTTTCAGGATGATCATAGTATCTTGAAGGTACTTCATGAGAGGGGCAACAGCCTGGAATAAAGTCACAGATTACATGTACGGATTTAATCTGACAATGGACACAAACCTAGAGATGCTAGGTCGCCATGTATATATACCTCATCGTTGTTGATGGAATCTGGAGACAGGCTGATGTGCTGGATGTACCTCCGCAGCTCAGGCAACATCTGCATACAAAAATACACTTATACACAAACATTCTGGTGTAAACATAAAAACACAGAGTATAAAAAAAACTGCATTACTAACAGGAACTGACAAATACTTTGGTAGAAGATTTAGGTAGAGTGGTGTCTATTTGTTTGAATCAATACAGACTTTTTAGGATAAAAATGAATTTTGTTTAAAACTTTTTGAGGAAAATATACAACAGAGAGGTTTTTTTTATTCATATTTCTGTTTTTATTTTAGTTAAAGTCCCTGCTTGTGGTGCTATAATTTGTGAGTGGTTTAGTTTCAAGTTTCCACCTTGTCACTGAGTAGTGTGATGAGGCGTTTGGCTTCTCTCTGCAGGTCCAGGTCCATATTAAACAGCTGGCCATTGAGGGCTTTGTAAACCTGTTCCTTCCCCTCTACTCCACAGGACTCCTCCATGGCCCGTTCCACACCTGACCAGTCCAGGTCGCGGGGCAGGTGACCCAGGAACACACGCACATGCTCTGTGTTGTTCAGAGCAATGCAGAGCTAACAGAAAGCGAGGAGGAGAAACAAAGGGTTGAGGCAGGTTCTGTTTATTGCTGAGGGAGATTTTTTTCCCGCTGGTTCGGCCTTGCTGCTGCGTTACCTGCACTGTGAAGCTTTTGTGGTCTCGGCCCTGCTGGTTCCTCTCAATCTTGCGTGTTACCATCTCTGAGTAGCAAACAGCTTCGCTGCAGAAATTCTGTGGCAGAAAAGAACAGATCTTCCTCCTTTACTGGGACCAGTATATTCTTTCTTTAAATTTTTGTCTGAATGCAGGATAAATGTGTGTGTGGCAACACTGGAAGTGGCACTTACATCTGTTAATCGAGTGACAAAGATGAAGGCCCCCGCAGAGTCTGGCCAGGCCAGCTGGAGCCAGATCTCGCGTACCTGGCTGAAGCAAGTTGTCACCTCCACTGCTGAGGAACTGTGCTTGGTTTTCTGCACAGGCAAGAGCTGTTCCAAAACAAATCCGTTTTTTAAACTTTGCACTGGAAAAAAACTTGCTTGCTCAATGAAAACTGGCCATCATTCATTCCAAACCTACGTTTATGAGCTATTAGGTGATAAAGTGAGTAAATGAAGATAAATCTTAATGTAATTGCTACATTATAATAATGCATTTATCATTAGCTTCTCTCTTTTATTTAAATTAAAAAAATTAATAAAAAATAAAAAATAAAAAAAATAATTAATCAATTACTAAATAAATATAAAAAAGTTAAAAAAATATAAATAAATAAATAAATAAATAAATGAATAAAAATTTTAAAAATCATTAGCTTTACTAATAAAGTCATTATATTTGCTTCAAATTAGCCCATAACACACGAATGCTCATTGATGTTTATAAAATAAATGTCTATAGGTTATAGGTACTCTAAAATACTATTGATACATTAATTGATCATTTTACCTGCACCATATTTACTATATTTGATGAATTTAAAGTGCTGAAACTTCTCACCTTGTCTGTTTCCACAGCGATACGGATCCTGTCACAGGACCTGTCATGAACAATCTGCAGCCATTTATGAATCGAGGACTTGAACCAGTTATGGAAGCCTGTCAAGGCCAACATTTTGGCATCTCTGGTGAAAGAAAAGCACAAATCTTTCTCATAAAAACTGTGGAAAAGTCTATAGCCACCTGTGAAACCCTTACATGATGCTATATGAATCAGTGCCAAACAAACTTGAGAGGAAGAAACTCCCGAAAGCCTTTGAGGATTTTCAAGGACATGAAAAGCTCAAAGATTGTCTCTCCCATTGCCTGAGTCAGTTTAGAGCTCTCCTGTTCCAGAGTCCCACACACCCGCTCCATCGCTACATTTACATCGTCTGCTACCTGCCACAGGAAGCAATTTGAAAGTGCCAGTGTTAAATTTAGCAACAGCATGACACACAATGACTTCAGAAGATATTTTGGAGCGTTCAAAGACATACTTGTTTTTCCAGCTGCCTGTACGATATGCTGAGGAAATCTACTTTTACCGCACTGTGAGAACAAACAGAAAGGATCCGATTAACAATTAAATACATAAATGTCAGCAAACATAGCCTTTCTAGCTTTAGCTGCCCTTTGAGTTTGTCAAGCTGCAGGTAAGTGATATTAACCTGTAGAAGAGTTTGTTGTAGATGTTCTGGGCTCGCTGTACATCTGCACATACTGCATCAACAATCTGAACCAGTTTCTTCAGCTGCTCCTTCAGCGTCTGCGTCATCAGAACACATGGAAACAGCAGCACTCTTTAGTAGACACTTAGTAAATCCATGTTTTAGCACCAAACATCACAAACTTACCCCTTCTTCTGGTTTGTATTGAGCAATTAGGTTCTCGTACCACTCAGATGTTCCTTTCTGTTTACATGATCAAACGATAAACAAAGGGGTTTACATTAAATAATCCAAGTGATGATTAAGGGAATTTAAAGTTTCATCTAATCTACCTATTCTCCCATATTCTGCTGTTTATATGATTCTTTATTAGTTACATGCAATAAAACCACATGTAAATGAGCCATTCATCCAAATACAAAGCATTTCTAATGATCTCTCAGTGTACAAATGTAGTTATAATTGAACCCTGTTACCTTGACAGCGGTAGTGATGTCCAAATGGAGCTCATTTCGCAAAGGGCAAACAGTCTTGAATGCCCTCATATTTTGCATGTAGCCAACACCCCTGGCGTCCGTAAAAAGGAAAAAAAAAACCTCATTACAAATCAAATGGCTGTTAAACTCATCAGATATTAACAGTATGATCTCAGATTTTAGACAACATCTACCCTGCAATCTCAGTAAATTCATTTCAGTCTGACTGAATGCAGGATAATAAAGCATCTGTACAGATAGGAGGAGATGCTACTTTTACTGTTAAACTGTGTGTGTGTGTGTGTGTGCCCCTCTTAAAAACATCCCTTGAGGTATTCACTGGGCAGAACTTGACTCTTTACTGCAGAAGTTTCTACAAAGACAGTCTCCTCCAAATGAGTGCAACTCCTTCCATAATTAGCACGTTTCATCAGCCTGCATTCATGTGAAACAGTCTTTCTATATACTTTGATTTCTTTATTTTTTAAAAAGTTTTGAGTTGAAAGTTTTATTGTTTGAAAGACACATAATCTGTATCCATTTTTACTGGATCTTAAGATCTAGGCACTGCTGCTGATACTTGTCTGCAATTTCTCATTAACAATACTCCTGTTTGTTTTATAGTTATAATTGCAAAAAAAAAAAACACAGAAAAAAGAAAGTACGCAAAGAATCACATAAAGTCTGCTATTTAGTCCACAAAGGATGGGTTCTTATGCATCTTCAAGTCCTTTCATTTTTACTGCAGAGCCCCAAGTTATGCTGTCTTTCTTAATAGAAAACTAAAGAAATGCTTACAAATTTTCAGATCTGTTTGTCCATTTAACACTGTTTATGTTGGGATTTAGTTACAACTTCTACATAAAAAAACAAGTAAAATGGCCGCATAAAATCCCTCCGTGTTTCAGCAACACAATGTATGATGAAAAGTAAATGTTCACTATTTCCTTTCAGATGAGCAATGAGAAATGATCAAGATATTACCGTTGTAATATACTGTGATGTTACTGGTACACAGAGTGTGACTAACTGGTCGTAGTCTCTCTGTGTTTGCTGGGGTGACAGGTTGAGCGTGGTTTTGACATGCGAGCAGAGGCGAGTGCGTGATGCGATGGTGGTGTGACTTTACCTCAGCATGAGCTCGTAGCGTGTAATGGCAGCGGCGCTGGTGCAGGGGAAAACCTGACGCATGTTCTTCATCAGGCACAGGCAGTGCTCTGTGTACAGCCTGAAGCTGTCTGACAGCTGCCTCTCCTGGACACAGGAAGGGCCCCCAGTTATAGCTTCCAGTACACTGGCAGTGATTCATTTTTGGTTGAACCAAAAACCTCGATGAATGTCAGTGAAGAGCTGAGCTAATGAGGTGACCGTTTCTAGCCGATGAAAGAATTTTTTTTGTTTGTTTGTTTTTCTGTTTTCCTGACGCTAATGATGTAGAACCTACCAGGTCTCCACGCACAGCGGGGGGATCCCACTCTGCATCGATGGTCCTCAGGAGGCGCAGCAGCAGGGAGTAGCACACCCTCTGGTTTCGATGGTGGTTGCTGTAGCACTGCCAGCGACTGCATAACACACAGCAAATGCACACCTTTCACCCAATGCTACGGCTTTCATATCTGATTTGATCAATTCTATTCTGTCATTAATACTTACATAATAGCCTGTTGGAGAGGGGAGAGATCAGTTTGCACAGCATGGTGAGTAAGCACAGTCCAAGCTGGAGGAGAAACCTGCCCGTTCCAGTTGTACGGTTCTCTCTGTCATATAAAATATATATATATAAAAAAACAACTATTCAGGCACAATTTTGCAAGTATAGGATGTGCATGGTTTCTATTTATTCTTAAATGAAAAGAAATTAACAATAAATAAACTGACAATATATAAACTAATGTAGCAATCCGAATGAATACAGCTAATATGCAACTGCTGCATTAGCAGAGGAGCTCTGAAGTACTCGCAAATGAATGCAAAACTGTTTGGTGTTACAGTCTTTTACTTTCATACAAACACCAAATGTTTTTTCCTTGCAGAGACCATTAAATCCTCACGATGTGAAACAGTCTAGCAAAGGTTTGTCTCAAGAAAAGAGGCAACCCACTAAATATTACAAACATTACTGCTGTATTAAAAGAATAAAAAACAACTTTGTGTCAGTTAAAAATGGTGGCATGCACAGTATTCTTCTCAGTATCTTCTCAGGAAGATACTTCTGAAAGTATTTAATGTGATTGAAAATGCTAAAAAATGGTGGAAATAGTTTAATGTATTAATAACCACACACACACACACACACACACACACACACACACATGGGAACAATAACTGCAGCCTTGTGTTGAAAGGAGAATAAAGGTAGCATGAGATTAGGAATGGGAATTTTCATGCTCACCTTAACGTGAGCATGCTCATACTCCACAATCTGAGTCAGCAGTTTCCTGTGAATGGAGATATTTGTGTCCTTCTTGGATAAAGTTGTGTCTCTCTAAAAGTAGAGCAAACAAAGCAAATTGTAACGTTTAGTAAACAGAGAGATGCATACTTGTTGCATATTTATTGCTCTGTAAATACCTGGTTGGTGAACAGTTTTAGAATCAGGTGACATTCTCCCTGAACTTTAGACGCACTCGATCGAGGCTCCAATTTAAACCAGGTGTCGTAGCCAACAACAGGCATCTCCTGCATTAAAAGCAACTATTATGAGGAGGATCTCTCAAAATCTGTTATTCATAATGATTCTATCTTTCCTTTTATTTGTTATAATTTACATTATAGCTTAGAATAACTGACTATAATGCATTTTTAGGATGGATGCTCACATTCAGAGGGATGTTGATGCATCCGAGGAAGTCGTCAGCGTTCTCCTCTGAGCATGAAGATGCAGACCCGTTGGATCGCACCGATTTGGCTATTTGCTTAAAATATCTGAGACAGTGAATGAAATACATTAGCAGAAAGCACAGGGATAATTGTGAATAAGCTGCAATATTCAATTAAAGCTGCAGGTTTTTCAGTATAAAGGCTTTTAACCTGTGCTCTGACTTCAGTGATTTGAGCAACAGCAGAATCTGTTTAATTTCCAAATGAAAGCTGGCTCTTTATTAGTTTTTTTTTTAATTAAAAGCACAAATTATCTAGCACAGCTAAGAGATCTTTTGCTCCCTTGGCTATGAGTGACATTCTCAGATTTTCATTAGGCATGCCAGCATTTTTTTTTTATCAGTCTCCCCTCTGTATATGCACAGCTTTGTGGGCACAAAGCTTTCATGTTTGCACCGTTCTAACAACAAAATCCGGTGGGATCAACAAGCAGGGTGTTGCTTAATCATTCATTAAATGACACATTTGGAATTATTTACATGAAAATGACCGTTTAAATGGCAGATGAATTGCCTTACTTAACTTATAATGCAATATGTTGCATGCATCTGTTGCATCAAAAGCATTTGGAGTATTTATTAAAAGAGATCTATTTAATATTTGCTGCTTAGCAATAAATAAGTGATAATAAATAGAAGATGCTCTTTTTTATTTACCTGCCCATTCCTCGAAGTCCACTAACTTCATTGAGCTTTTTGCAGGCTTCTGCAACAGATACGTCATCATCATGATCCCTGATGAAAAAATTTTTTAAAAGTGAGACGTTACAACCCACTACAACCAGGTCACAGGAAGTTCAACTCTACCCTGTTCCGTCATGATTGTAGCTTGATAGCAGCGATACTGAAATATATGACCACAAAGAATATAAAGACATATGCCTAACATCAGGAGGGAATAAATGACATTTCTGCATTCCTAAATACTTAAAAGTGCACAAAAACACGTATTTAAATGCAAACAAAAAGGTGAATTTTGCATGAAATGTCCCCTTTAATCAATGTTTGTTCTGCCTAATTTACAGTAGGGAAGTGCTTCTATTTCTTAAATATAACAGTTTGGCAAAAAAAAGGAAAACTAAGATAAAAACATGGAGCACACTGAGTTTGGTGTTATTGCTGTGTTTAGGGAAGCAGCAAATTGACTGACATGTTGTTAAATGAAGTGACTGGGGGTGGGAAATACACATACTCTGCTACTTTCAGACAGAATCACTGTGCAAAGCACTTGGAATTATTATATGTGTACATTTATAATTATTTTGTATCTAATACAACTATATAACCCTTACTAGGGGTCGGTGTGTATCTTAATACCTTTTGCTACTTAAATTTTAGCTGTAATGTTGAAATTACTGCAATTGTCTTTGAATTACTTTTTACATATGAAAAGCACTTTATTGATAAAGTTTGATTTTTTTTCTGCATTTTTTGTCAGTGACTAAAATAAGACTTGGTAAGTCTAACCAGCTGACAGTGATTTTAAATAAGCTGTGCTGTGTTTTCTAGAAGTTTGTGTTTTAATCTTGTTTGTACTTAATATGGTGCTGAATGGCATTGTGCAGCTCAGAGACATATGCTGCTCTGCTGGGTAGACACAAGTGAAGAAGAAGCCCCTTCTTGTATTTGTAACATTCAGTCAGTTCTCTTTCAGAGCATTCGTTTCGTGTCTCACTATGGAAACGCTCTGAGCGTGACCTCATCAGAAGCACTTATTACACTCTCCCAGCCAGGATTGGCAGGGGCAAGTCTGCAAGTGCCCCAGGTGAAGACCCTCCCCCTAAAAAAGGTGGTGGCACTACACAGGGAGATCTTTCAAAAACCTCTTCTCGCTACGAGCAGAAGTACCTACTATCTCTCTAGTCTGGCTGTCGCCCTTGGGACCTAGCTTAACTGCCCACAAAAGTGAGTGCAAGCTCAGTTGGCGCTTTGTCTCGGCAGTTTTTCCTCGGCAGTACAGTTTTCCGAAGAGAGAAATTTACTCTCACTAGTCTGTTGTAAAACAGTGGTGTGAAAAGCTGACTGCTAAGAGTAACAATACACTTGCCATTAGCCATTCTGAGTAGCAATACTCCTGGTAGAAATACCCCAACTATGTACCAATACCTTGCACAGCTCTGATGCTAACCTTCCAGGCAACCGTTAACCATTACAAGAAAAGTTTAATTCATGCTCAATATATATTTATAAATATATATATATATATATATATATACTGTATATATATATATATATGAGCATGAATTAAACTTTTCTTTATGTTAGAAAGAATCTGGCATTAAAATAAATAATCTTACCATATGTCCAGGTGTAAGAGGTCATTGTGAACATCGTCTATTTCACTGAAAATAAATAAAAAACATTATTTGTATTTATTTCATCAACCGAAACCCAAAGAAATAAATGAGAA
>JBAMIG010000022.1:13971719-13990430 GCA_037177335.1 Kiunga ballochi
TCTATTTCACTGAAAATAAATAAAAAACATTATTTGTATTTATTTCATCAACCGAAACCCAAAGAAATAAATGAGAAACAGCTCTTTCTTTCAGTGCATCTTTCACAAGAGGGACATTACAATTTTGTGCAGTTTTAGTGTGAAACAAGTGAATCCTGAATGTGACACGTAACTCCTTGTAAAAATGTTTCTCTTATACTCACAACACAAAATGCTCGTCCCACACTGGGTTGAGAGTCTCTGGTTTGACCTCAGTCACCTTAATAGACCTGGCAGGTAACACCTCCTTGGTGCTGGAGCGTTTCTCCAGCTTTTCCCTCCTCTTCCTGAAGCTAAACTTTCTCTCCTTCTTCTCCTCTGGTTCCCGCGGGCTCTGGCCCACCAGAATTCCCAACATGCAGTAGGGGTCACTGTACCCTAAAGACACATGACACCTTAGAAGATTGAATAGTAGAAAGTTGCAGGTAGTCCAGTAGCTGTATTTAAGTATCTGCAGTTATCGCCGGTCAAACCAGCACAAGCATTTATAACAATCTATTCAGATCTGTTGCTGAGAACAAGGATGTTTTAGTGAGTGGCGCTTACTCAGTTCAGTTTATGAGGGTGCATCTCAAAGGGCTCTTACATTCAATTTATTTTCTTTATAAATTACATTCAATGTATTATTTTTTGTTAAAAAACGGTTTTGTAAATGCTTGAAGTCTCACCATTTGCATCCTTGGCCATCAGATTTTTTGCTTTCATGACAGACACTCTCAAGGAAAAGCTGGCTCGCTGGGAAACAGAAAGAGAGTTTCGAATACAAGAATAAGGCTTCCAGACATACACCGGGGAGAAAAACAGTGTTTGCACATCATAATGTAGAAAAACTCGATGCCCCAGCGTTTCAAAAGAACTCTCAGTTCTTTAGAGACATAATTTCTTCACATTTATAAGCAAGAGAGAAATATGTAGCCCAAAGCAGAAAATTAAACTTTAAAGGTAGGTGTGGAGATGTTATTCTGGATTTCACCATATTGCTTAAAATCCTCTTCACACCCAGATTACAACCAAAAATTTAATGCTTTAACACAAAAATACAAATATCGGACAGGACTGAAAAATGACCATCCAATCATTTTAATCGATATGTCAATGAAAATCACTTGTCATTTGTCCCACGCTCCCTGAACCCCTCAGAAACATGTTTCTGTGCTGTGGAGGTGTAACTTTGGGGAAGGGGAGTCTGAGGAAAGGGGTTCGGACTTTTGAACTGTGTATTTTCAAAATGTAGTTGCTCAAACTGATTTTCCATGGATCTCCTACCTTTTTTTTTTAAAAGAAGTTAGCAAAATGCTATATATTATACATTTTCATTCTGTTTTCATGGAGTAGATATATTACAAAGAAAGAGTTGAAAATTTTTTTTCTGATGACTTTGGATCGTATTTGCGACAACGTCTTCAAGTGGGTTATGGTTGCCATGCAATGTCTGACAGTGCAAAAGTAGTGAGTTTTATGTCTGAATCACCAATAAATGTTGTGTAATGCCACCCTATGTAGTGAATAAGGGGGTTAAGGCATAGGGTGCACATTTGGACACAGCCAGTGTCTTTATAAGTTGTTGTTTTCCTGTGATATTGTTTTAAATACTGATTAAATGGAGGCTCTAACCTGCAACGTGCCCTGTGTTAGGTTTCCACTGTGATACCAAATCTAAAGCAAAGTTCAGACAACACATAAAATGTCTCACCTTTGATTCTTGAACCTTTTGGAGAATAATGTCATGTTCTTCCTCACCCATATCAAACACCTTGCAAAGACGAATCATAAAAACGTTAATTTGTGCAACAATAACTTGTATCTACCTACAATAGTGTTTAAATAATTACTAACAGCAACTTCCTGTGGAATTTTACACATCAAAACTGGTTAAAAAGGACTTAAACGTTACAAAACATCTGCTATCCTTGCTCTCTTCTTGCTGCTACCTGTGCTGTTTGAAAGAGTCTTTAAAAAAGACGCCTACTCCAGAAAAACAAGAGGCTACAGTCCTTCATCATCACAGCTGAATATCTGAGCACAGTGTGACTGGGCTTTGATGTTTAATCAGTTTTGGTCCAAGGGCATCTGCTCAGATTCTTACACCCGCCTCACAATAAATAACGCTCAATGTGAGGCATCCATCAGGGTTACTGGCAGAGATTTAACGGGGTTCCAGAAATAAATTCTGTTCTTCTGAATCTGCTTTCCTTATCATCCCAAAAACCAGAGACAGACAGAGACAGACATGCATACCTTCAGCAGGTAAGCAAACAGCTCGTCATCACTTTTCACATGTTCCGGTGTAGGAACGCCAACCCTGTTGACCACCGTGTACACAGCTTCCTCATACAGCAGATCCAGCTACATGAAAACACACTCTGCTTAATAACTGCCTTCAGAAATAAATGCAAGTGTTGCTCTGCTGTCACGTTTGTTTGTCTTTTTCTTTTTTGCTCAACTGCACATTAAAAGCAGAGATTAAAAAAAAGGAAAAAGCAGAGAAAAAAGAAAATGAAGCCGACTCACCTCCGTCCTGCTGATTCTTTCAGAAATAAAGGCCTGGTCCACATACTCTTGTGGTGGGGGCACTGTGCAGGCCCCTCTTTGGCACTGTGTTGAGACAAAAGCAGTATTACAGTATTCCAAAACAAAAGCATGCCTTCAACAGAGGTTATGCCGAGTAAGACCATAGACTAATTGAGTCACAGTAAGATATCGTTATGTGTCACTTAGGTGAAAGTGATTTAAAAAAGGTTACAAAGGTCACTCAGCAAGCGATGCACAGGGAAACGAAGAAGTGTACAAAGCAGTAAATGTCATCAGCATGAACACCAGCTTGCCGGGAATTCACTGTGACAATCACTTCCCTTGTTGCTGTGGCGCCGGCTGGTAAAGTCGGCTCAAAGTCATCCCCACCTGAAGCGGCGAGGATGCTTTCACGGGTATTTTCAAGGCTGCAGTGAGTTTGTTTATGCCAGCTGGAGACATATGTGAAAAATGCTCCCAGAATCCAGTATTTAGAATCAGAAAGCAATCACAGATTTTTGGACTACAAAGAAAAAAATCCTTGGAAAATGAACACATCGATGCAAGTATGTGTGTGTTTTTATGATGGAAGAATAAACAGGGAGATCCTACATGTGGCGCATGGTGGTGGAGACATAATGGTTTGGGATTGAAGCTTCCACTATTATCATGTCTGCCCATTTATGCAAAACAGTTTTTATACTTGAATTTATTCCTGCAATTATATAAAAATACTGTATGATAATTTTAACATTTTTTTCTTTTTTTTAGGAAAAATTAAGTATCTTTCATTGTTATGTGACACATTTCTGCTGCACGTTTCACAAACTCAGATCATTTAAACAAAGTATTTGTTTTAAATCAGTACTAAATTTATAAAACAATCATTTAATTTGATTTACTCAACTTCATCAGATGAAGATATGTGATCTTTGTGCCAAGCTTTCTGTTCATGTAGAAATAATCCCTGTGTAATATGTCAGGACTTGTCTCCATCAGTAAACAGCATCCAGTATACTCAGTCATTAATATTTAATTAAAAAGTCTGCAGAATATTTTATTCAACATGGAAAAATCTCAAATAAATGACAAAAGATGCTATGATCTTTATTCCCTCTGCTTTTTCCAGGGTTTCTGTTTTTTTTATCTTAAAGTTAAGGTTTAATATTCTGTAATGGTCTCATCTTCATCCATTTTTACACCTGGGATTGAAGCTTCTGCTATCATCACATCTGCCCAATTATGCAAGGATCCCAAATCCTTCTTCAGTATTTATTTCCCTCAGCGAGTATCTCAGCATCCAGGTTCTCGGTATAATCCCGTGTGTTTTTAAATGTTCCCAGTTCCAGCACCTCTGATGAAGTTTACCTGAACTGCTCTTCAGGCCTAATAATGAACTGTTTATTTTAGTCGGGCGTGTTTCCGCACAGGAACATCTAACACATGCAGGACTGGTGCTCGGTGTGTGTGTGCACTTTGCTTACGATTGCCTGATCCGTATTGTTGTCTCTGCTCTTTCCTGTACTTTTTTTTCTCTCATTATTTAGCATATTTTCTCACCCGTTTTTTGAGGTTTGTATTTTGATCATGAGCCTGTTTATCCTGCTGTTGCAACACCTTTTGCTGTTTCATAATGAATCCTCATTTTGTGTCTTCCTGCCTCATTCTCCATTTGGGTCTTTTTCCACACCGTGACAGATTACAGTAATTGATGGAAAATTTAAGTCCGCCACTAGAAAAGCCGTCTAAAATTTAAGTTGGTTTTGTCAGTGCTAGATTTCCCTGAAGTCTTTCTTTTCTTTTCCATCTCTCTCTACTCACTACTGACATGCAGCAGTTTGAGTATAAAATGATGAATTGCTGTCAGCAAATATGCCCAGCTCTGGCAGCAGAAACTAAACATATCCACGGACAGCAGCTTGTCACAGCTGAGCTCCCAGTCCTCCGAGCACCCTTTTTAACCCAGTCCTTCTGTCCATGGACGTCATAGTGACCATAGTTGTGGGTGGAAAAGCAGCTCGGAGCCTTGCTTGTTACACCAACTCAACATTATTCAATTGTATAGCAGATGGAAAGGTGGAAGTTTGGTGAGGGTTACCTCAGCCTGGGCCGCCCGCATCATGTTCTCCTGTTTCTGCAGGATGGCATTAATACGTTCAAAGAACTCCACGCTCTCCTCTGAAATTCTGCCAAGAAAAAAAGAAGACTGATAAACTTAAACTTGAGATGGAAAATAATAAGGGGAGGAAGTCACGTTTAACATGATGGTTATGTATAGTTTACCTTTACAGAAGTATGTGAGTATTCAATAAAAACATAGTGGTTTAAATTACTTCAGATAAGCATCTGTCAAAATGTGATCAGTGTGATTTATTTATATTAAACTGCTTGACATAATCGCCTGTAGTTTAGTGTTTTATCAGATCAAACACCATCTTGTGTCAACCATTAAAACCATTGCAGTATGTCTGCTCTGCATGAAGCATGTTATTTAGTTTGATGAGTACGGCTGTGTGCAAAATGCAAATGATGCTCTCCGTTTCCTCCAGGTGCGAGAGGGTCCCTGGACTCCTGTCGGCCCCAGTTGTCATGGTGATACGGGCACATTCAGAGATAGAGTTGCTGGCTGAACACCTTGGGAATCCCCACCAAAAAGCATCCTTGCCTCAACCTCTCTCTCCTCCCGAATCTCTCAAGGGGTGTCTTCCTCCCGGTCTGTATGGAAATCACCGCGGCAGGCAGCTGGCCTGATGCGAGCAGGGGCAGAGCCACTGGGATCAGTCTGTTTTTAACACCTCACTGTCACCATATCCACCCTCCCTGCTCCCATCTTCTTCCTCATCTACCAGCCAGCGTCATCGCATTATACAGAAGAGCTCTCCACAGAGGCTCCGACTGGTTTTTTTATTAGCGTCATCACATCCCAGCAGGTGTGAGGCAGCCCAGCCCAGCACCCACTGGCTCTCACCATGGTGGGAGAGCAGATGGAAAACCCACAAGATATTGATGGAGACTAATGGCAATCACGCTGGGAGAATTGGTAAGGTTTACTGGTGTGAAACCCAGTACAACTTTGGAGGTGAATGGAATGAAATGAAATCTTGTATTAATGACAAAGATTTAATTTAAATCTAAATGACTAATTATCTTATCAATTATCATGAATAAAAGCAACTTTTTTTTATTAAATTCTTATTTAAACTAAATAAGAAAAAAATCCATGTTTAAAAGTGAAAATGAGCCACAAAACTGTGTCTTCAATCTGAAAAACACATGTAAAGTTCTATGAATCAGCTTCTTCTCACTGGTGAAACTTGTGATTTGAGGCACCCTGTTTTCTCCACACTCCATCCGGCTTGAGGATTTGTCCTGTTTTTAAACCCAGGACCTCGTCTTCATTAGCAACAGTCCACCCTAAATGCTGTACGATCACACACAGTCAATTTGATCTGGAAAAACAATGTTCATATCCCTTCCAACCTTCTTCTCAGGGAAACACACTTATGCAGAAACACACACATGCAAACTGCCAGAATAACAAAGTGACTTGATGTTGCTAGGAAACAGATCGTATTTTTTTTCCAAGCTCATTTTATTCTAATTTATTTTCAGAATGAATCCAAATGCTTCAATTGTGATTTCCTGCATAGAGGATAAATCAGAAGGAAAACATAAATACAAACATGAACACTGTGTACTCCTTCTATTAGGCAGAATGTGTTTAAACATGACTAATTGGGTGTGTGACAGCAGCCGCTTTCCTTCAAACTTCAACATAATATGGCAGTGCATAGATAATAATTAATACTGCAGACATCTGTGTCATGTGTAGCATGAAAAAGAATGTGACGTTTGTTTGCTTTCTAATAAAATAAGATGATTTTTTCACCATGGTTGTCACTGCATAATACCCCACATCATAAACAAAAACCTCTGTGACAAGGATCCCCCTCAATAACACAAAAGACTGTTGTTGTTCCTTTTTTTATATACACTAATTACACATTTGATTAAGCAGTAGAACCTTACAGGTGGCAAAGCTTCAGAAAGAAGATACAAACAAATCACAAAAGCTCTGATTAAATCCCCGCATTCAGTAATTTGTCGTCTCAGAGCTCCTACTACTGAATAATTAAAACAGTACCCCAGAATTAATTCGCTTTCTCAACTTGAATCTACATAACTGAATCATGACATTTCCTTATTTGGTTTCAAACTCATCCTGACAAGAACTAAATATATCAACAGAGAAAAGAAACTAAAATAAGCAATGACTCCAAGCACACATCTGTCCATACACATTCACACACCCTTGGTGTGTGTCAGCTAAAGTGAAATCTAAATGCATTGAAAGACAACACACACACAGAACTGGGATATTACATAGTTTCTGAAGCAGATCACATCTTTATCTTCATTTTATTCATAATTCTTGACAGGTATTTCATCAATACAATACAAAAAGTATCACATTGGAAACGTAGCGGTATTGCTCTGTATGTATAAAACTGACATCAGAACCAGTAAAGTTGTTTTTGTAATTATTCTTCCATTAATTTAAATCAATTATTTAATTTTTTGGCTTGCTGTCATTTTTTTTACTCATTTTGCTTAAATGAGATTAAATAAATGAATTATTTCTGCATATTTAGACTTTTTTTCCTTTTATAAAACACATATTATATTCATTTATCATAAAAGGATCAACACAGATCATTTATTTGATGTCAGAATCAAAATATCAGAACAACTAATATTTGATCAACATGTATATTTTCAGTTTGATGCTTTCAGTTTACAGTTTGTAGACTTCCAGGTTATTTAGGTTAACTGGGAGTAAAATTAATGTATGGACTTCTTATGATCCGTGTAGGGTAGCAGAGAGATTTTTTTTTCTTTTCAGCCTCTTATAGATATGTTCTTAACATAAATTAAAGTTAATGGAAATGGTAGCTTTGGTGATGTCACATGCTTTTTTGCTCAGCTTTGAGCTGGCTGTAGCCTGACTAGGTATACAGTTAATAATGTTATTTGTCTACCCATCATTACTGTTTACTGAGATTTTATTTGCTGGCAGTAAGGAGCAATATGCAATACTACATTCCTGACTGTGCTTTGTTGCTCCACATTATTAAAAAATACAAATCTGGACACAGTGACAGAGAGGAGTCGGTCATTAACGACACTGCAGCAAGGTTGATGAAGGCGGGTGGGAAATATCAACTACTCACAGAGGCTAGACAGTACAGCGGATAGACTACAACAATAATACGCTAAAACTGAAATTTCCAGAGATTTTTCAGGCAGATTGCAAGAAAGAGAAATCATTATTTTCTCCAGTGAGTTCCCCTCTTTTGAGTCAGTGTCTGCTTGGAGAGCCTCAGCTCTGGCAGCTCACTGTACCAGTGGGTCAACAGCTGCGGGTAGTGCAGCCCAAAGCTACCCGACCTCATTTGCAAATTCTCAATTAAAGTGAAAGTGCAGGCGGGTCAGTTTCAGTCTGAATGGATAACAAAGATCAACAGCCTGAGGCAGATGATGAGAGCTCTGACTGAGGCTCAGTGGGAGGGCAGCAGCACCAGGAGCTTTCATGGGAAATGAGAAACAGGTGAAATACTGTCAATTCATATTTGTCTTTAATAAAAATTGGATTAAATGAATTAAAACAAAATAACTCTGGATCAAATTCGTTCTTACAGATGTAGAAAACAAGCTAAAAAGGTGAATCCAGTTTTTTAAATCCAAAATTTTGTCAGTGTGCATCACGGCATTGAGGTAAAAATAGACATAGCTGTCATTATATTGTCAGGTATAAGTTCACATTGTGACAGCAGCCTGTTTAGGTTGCCATAGAAACCGCCGGTTCATACTATCACTTTTTTTGCTTCAGATGGAGCTCTAAACTAGAGTGAAAAAAATCTGATGACTCGTTTCACCTGAGCCCCTTTATGTGTTGCAATAAGATTGGCAGAGGAGAAATACCCCTCCAATCCTATTAGTACAAAACACACACACACACACACACATTTATACAATAATAAAATGCAATTTAACAAGAAAAATCAAGTATAAACAGAGTAAAGAAAGCATGGTCCTTTCCTTTCAGACCACAATAAAATGATATCAAACTAATAGTGACAGTAATAGATAGTTGTGTAAACAAAACAAATGCATGCAAACTCTGTAGGTAAAGGGCAGAAATTCCGGTGTTGAATAAAGACTTGCTTGTAAGCATTTGTGGGGTTTTTTTCCTTAGGTGTGCAGGCCTCCTGTGGCCTTTCACACAAACAAGTATTGCTATCAGTAATTAAATATGCTACCACCAGCCGTTTTCTATTATATGTCACAGCACAACCCTTCATCTAAATTCGGCCGTTACAGGCAAAGCTGCGAGCCTTGGGAATGCTGCAGGGCTTAATATAACACCCTGATGCTCTAGGTGGCACTATGCACCTATATATGATGGTGTGCTGCAACTCACGCTTAATCAAGAGAAGAAGAAGAAGAAGAAGCACAAATCTAACCAGATTATTTGTCATCACTCTGAATTGTGAATAGCCAAATAAGTTAGTAAAATAAAATAAAAATAATTGGTAAGTGGATAAAATAAATTTAGAGCATGTTGTTTTATGTATTTTGTTTGATGTATTTGCATGTTTTTCCCTCAATGCATCTGCAAAAGGAGGGGGAAACCTATTAAATGCATGTTTTTCTTACTGTCCTGACTTTATTTCACTTAACCTCAAAATTACTGGACATCGTGTCATGTAGCCAGAAAATGTCAATGTATAAATGAAACCATGTATTACCCACACTATGCATGGGTAATGTAACTAATTACTCTTTCCTTTGTTACCATTACTGACGATAGTCACCTAAATCACAGTACAGTGAAACAGTGTTACAGAAAAACGACCTCATCACTTAGGATAAAAGCCAGCCGTCATCTGATTGTCTGATGTTTGGAACACACAGGCGTGTGTTACGAGTGATTTTTGTCTGGTCTGATCTGGAAGAAGGAATTGTAAATAATAAACATATTTAATATTTCCAACTTGAAATCCAGCGGGGTGTTTTAAGAGGAGTAGAGTACACACAGTGCACATTGTAATAATCACTGTTAGTAATATTTTTGACTTCCTTATACTGGTGCATCCATCTGGTGGACAGCCCTGCTCTCCATGCTCTCTGTAATACGTTGTATACAGAAAACTGCATAAGGATCATAGTGTAATAATCATAATGTCTAAGATCATTTTTCTTTTTATACATTTTTAAGAGAGGAAGAGAAAACAAGCATCTTCGCTTCTTTCTATTCGCCATGTTTAGTCTAGGAGAGAATTGGAATATTGTGAGTGAAGAAGTGGACACTGCTGGTAGTGTGTGCTGTGCTCCGTAGTGCACACCACCTACTGTAGAATCAGAAGACAGAGATCTTGTGTGACGTCTTTAGTTATTGTCAGCTTTGTGGTCTGTAAATCAGAGAAGGTTTGATGAATCCTGTAATGTGGGCCTGCCTTCAGGTTACATTTCTCCTCTGTTCTTTTTAATGTTTCTTCTCACAATGTGCTGCCACTGTAGTGATGTGGGTGGTTCAGGGGTGTTTACAAACCAGGGTATCCTTGCTGCTTCGTTTTTAAGTATAAGTCTTTTAAACTGGACTCCTCTATTTTTACTCCTATTTTTATTTCATTTGTTCCTGTCATCACATTTTTCTTCCTTTATCCCTTCTCAGTTTCCATTTGGTTTGTAGTTCTAATCTCCATATCAAAATACAGTCTATACATAATAGTATATTTTGTTACATACATCGCAACTGTACCAAAGGTATCATGTACCAGATTCCTGCCTTACACAGTCTTAAAATCAGGTTTGACCAGCTCCTTTTTATACTTTGAGCACCTGCCCCTTCAGACAGGGGATTTGGTATTTCCTATTCTATCTTCCAATCTTAAACACACTGTGGCCATTTCCATCACTTCTAATCACCAATCATAGGCTTATACACCAGTTTAATACACAGCTGCGTGCAACTCATGATGATGTACCCATTGCTTTCAGTAGGACAGATTTGATTGTCCCGAACCAGATTGCAAAACACTAAAAAGTAGCAATAAAGCATGATTAGTCACACACAAGGTATTGATTGCCTTGTCAATAGTATTCATACTGGGACAAGCTTATCAGAGGGCAGAGTAGGTAGATTAAAGGTACGGACTCCAGCAAGCAGTGATGGCTACTCGCATGTAAAGGATCAAAATAACACTAATGATATCTGTCAAATATTCAATGAGAGAGGGCACCACAAAACTTTTGTTTGTTTTGATTGACTTTACAGATTCCTGATAATCTGTATTTTTCTACGATAACATTGTCTCACTTGGTGTTTGGATTCTGGAGATAAAAATGGCATCAAAACCTGTGATTTGTTAAAGCTTTTTAAAAAGAAAAGAAAAGCTATATTTCCTTGCAGGTGTTTCTATTGAATGCTGTTGAGCACATAAAGCCATTATTCTCATCAAATCTTGTATCGTGAGACTGGAGATACCAATTATTTTGGGTTTTGGAACAGCTAATTCAGTTGCCGTCACTGCTGCTGCTGCTGCTGCTGTCATCATCAAAAGATGAAGAAATCAACTTTAATTTAATTTAAACAAACTGGTCACATCCCAAAAAATCCACTTTCTGACAGTGTAAAAATAAAAACTTTTAAGACCATTTGAGTTTTTTTATTTGGGTATTACCATTTACTGTGATATTTAGGTTTGACACAGTTCTGTGGGTAATGGAAACACGGCATTCGAGATATGTCCAAACTCTCCCAAAGATATAAAATGGGTTTTGTTGAGGACATAATGCTGCATTTGAACTTTCTATTTATAGACTAAAATTATATCCATCAGGATAAGCCAATAGATCCACTCAGTGTATTCATACCAGAAAAAAGAGGCACTTTTCACACACGCTAATAAACATACAAATACAGTTAAGTAAAGCAGTTGACATTAATATGTGTACAACACAAATGCGCCACATGTATTAGAGGTTTGTTTTCCAGCTCCATGAAGCGAAAAGATTTTTGGCTCAGATAAAAGCAGCAAACATCAGGACATCAGTTTCATGTGGTGTTAAACTGATATACAAGGAAGCAGCATTTGTGATCCCCTGAGAGCCTGTCTGCATGTAATGGTGTGGTTGATGTGTCCTTCCGAATGGCCACAGTTCTGGCATAAATGCCATGCATTTAAAACATTGTGTTGACAACAAATTATGACCTAATGCTTCAGCCAGACAGTAAGTGGAAAACACATGAATAACATTCATAAATTGCTGCTTCTGAGCCTATGTTGCTGTCTTTAAAGCGATGCCATTATGTAGAGCTTTGCTGACTGCACTTTAATTTCCCCTAAAAAGACTCATATTATCAAAGTGGTTGCTTGTCCTTCGATGGAAACAATCAAGTGGGTTATTTTTGCTGAGAGCATTTCCACTCATTTTTGTTTTTGGCAAACAGTAATACAGCCAAGCCCTGCGATGGAAACTGGCAACCTGTCCAGAGAGTACCTTGCCTTTCACCCGAATGGCTGCTGGGATAGGTTCCAGCTACCTTGAATTGGAGGAAGTGGTTAAGAAACCGGATGGAAGAATGGATGATACAGTGGATAAAGCAGAGAAATGAGGTGTACTGTTATCCTGACATGTTAGATCATTCCCCAAAATTGAAGTTTTCCCAGAAAACAATACACATGTGGCTATGGGTGAACCTTGAAAACAATCAACTTTGGTATGTTAGATTAAAAACCTTTACCATTCTAGCCATTCCACAATACATGAAGTCATGTGTGACACCATAGCAGTGACTCACCTGCGGGTTAATGGCTCCGGACAGTGTGTGAGGGGGCTGCTGGCAGTGGGAGGAGGAGGCTCCCTCCGACTTCTCAGTGATTGGCTCCTTTGCACCTGCCGCAGCACACTACTTTTCAGGTCCAGTAATGTTGTCATGGTGCTTCACTGACACGGTGCAAAGACAAAAAGCAAATATAAAATCAAACCAAATTTTATTATAAAGCCCTTTTCACACAGATAGCAACACAGTGTTTTACATATTAAAAACAAGTCCTGCATATTAAAAGTCGTCAGACACCAAAATATTAATTTAAAAACACACATCACATAATTATCTCCTTTACAAATGAAAGAATTCCCCTCACCTAACTATCCTCATCTATTTCATACAAGAGTTCCCATCCTTACTTTCTGTCTCTTAACTGGTTTTATGTATAACTTTTTAAAGTAGAAATAAACATCTGGGGTGACACTTCTTAGCAGAAACTTTATATTTGGAATCCATTCACACCTGGACCAGCTCACTGCCACAGAGAGCATCACCACAGACAGCATCACCATAGAGAGCATCACCACAGGAGCGACCCAAACCAGGGCAGGCTGGGGTCCAACCCACAGCTATAGGGTCGCAGGGCAGAACCCCCAACCACCAATAAACCTGACCAGGCAAGCAACGCCCCCAGTGTGAAGGATCCCCATCAGGAAAACACTGTAGTTAAGAAGTAATAAAATGTTAAAACAAATATATAAATAAACCTAAAAACAATAGGAACAGAAAATAAGAGCAACAAGTATAAGAGTTCAAATAAAGTAAGACACTAAAAGAAAATTCTGTTAAACATAATGCTTCATTTGAGCTTTCTTATTATAAACTAATAATTTCTTCTTTTATTAGAAGCTAAGCTAAAAGTCTCTTTAAAACATCAACAGTCTTTGCTACCCTGGGGTTATCTGGCAAGCTGCTCCACAGATGAGGGCTGTAGCGGTGGAACAAGGCCTCAACATAAGTTTTAGTTCCCACATTAAGAACAATTAAAAAGCTGGTACCAGAGGACCTTTGGGCCTGTGGAGGTTGATAAATATAAATGCCAGAAACCGTTAACGTTAAGATTTTAGAGTATTAGAGCTTTAAAATAAATTCTGAAACACATGGGGGAGAAATGCAGCAATTGTAAAACCAGAATGATGTGGTGCTCATCAGAAATTGTGTCACTGGGTTCTGGAGTAAATGTAGATTAGAAATGCTGGCATTACAACAATCTAATCCACTAGAAATTAAAACATACATCAGGTGTTCTCTGGTGAGGTTTTTAGGATGATAAAATTCTGTCTTTGTGACATTTGTAATGAGTGGAATAAAACCCACCTCAGAGTCGAAAGGAACACTCAGACTTGTCACATGTTGAGAAACTACATAGAAAAAAAACAATCTGTCTCTTGTTTTGGGAGCTGATAATTAAAACTCCAGTTTTCTTGTGATTGAGCTGTAGGAAATTTTCTCCTATTTGTGAGGTCATATCCAAAATACAGTAAAAAAGGATGATGACTGGGATCAAGAAATCAGGAGATACATCAATATAAAGCTGTATGTCTTCAGCATAGCTGTGAAAAATTACTTAGTGCGGTGTCACTGTCTGAATAGGACCAGGATGGCCGAGTGGTTAAGGCGTTGGACTTAAGATCCAATGGGCAGGAGCCCTCGTGGGTTCAAACCCCACTCCTGGTAGAACCTAAATCTAAGCCACCACACAATTGCTAACACCAATTATTCAACTGCAAATTATTTGACCTTAAGGATTTGGATAAGGATAAGGATCTGTGTCTTTAATTTCAAAAAAACCTCTAGGAAATAGGAATGAAACCATTGAGGACAGGGGTGCTCATGTCTACCACCCCTGATTTAGGAACTGCATCTGAGAGGCAGAAAATAAATTGTATCAAATGCAGAATCCAGTAGTGCCAGGATTAGGTCATTAACAATCTTTAAAAGAACCATCACTCGACTATGGTTCATCCTTAAATCAGGCCTAATTTTATTTTTTTTATATTTATTTAGAACTCATGTAGTTTACAAAAATAACTATTTTTGAACATATACTTAAAGACTGAGTTGAAAAAAATTATTCACCACTGGTTTTGCCATCATCATTTGGCAGCTGGTAAGACCTCATAGAGAGTAGAAGTGTAAAAGTAAAATTTATGTAAGATTTGGATCTTAGAACAGTTTAGATGGGAGAAAACCTAACAAAGATTATTGCATTAACCTGATTGAAACGTTCCAGTGTTTCTTCTAGTAAAGACAATAGTTATTATCTGTTAAAATAAACTAAAAGGCTGAATCTAATAGAATTAATATTCTGAAGAGGTCTGCGAATGAAGTACCTGATGCCCTCAAGTAGATATTGTTAAAATAAGTGTTTATTAAAAGATTTATTGAATTAAAAGGGATTTTTTATGTTTACTGTATAAAATTATATGTGAGAAACCACTTTTTTAACTTTACACTTTTGTTTCATTCTGTTTTCTCTGGTAATTTTATTGTGAAGCTTTTTATTTCTTTGTTTCTCTGTGGTGATACAGGCTGAGATTTTATTATTTTAGTTTTAAATGAAGCACCAATGGCTGATGTGAGTTTTTTTTTAAATAGATCCACATTATAATCACTATGTAACCAATTTTTGTGCTCAATAAACAGGATACGAAAATGGTGCAAAATTGGGGAAAAAATCATCTTTATGGGGAAAAAAAAACCTTGCCTGGGGTCTCATTTTAACTCTAGAAACACTGTAAAAATGAATTAGTCAAACAAAGTTTGAAAAATTACTTACAGCAAAAGTTGTACAAAAATCCACAATTAATTATTTACTGAATAATTGTGATTTTCTGATTTGTTAATGGTATTTACCTCAATTGGCATATTGACTGGCTGACTGTTTTCATGTTGTATTTTAAGATCAGATTAAAATAATTCATACAAATAAATTAAATTGTCAGCGGGATGCTTTACACATTTTGCTTCCTCTCTTTCTAATATTAACCCCTGTATGACTTTTATTTTATACAAAGGGAGGCATTTCTTTCTTTTCTTTAAAAATAAAACATAATTTTCCTTTAAAATGTTGAAGCACACTATTTGTATCTTGATTGCTAAGTTGGTCTGATATAAAATATATAAAACAGATAATAACAAAAGTAAATGCTAAATTATTTACTTTATGAAGTAACTAAATGTACTTTTTGGCCCATGTTTCTTTTTTCCCTTTTTAACTAATCTTCATATGTCTTCATAACATATACCAGCATAAAGTTATTTTTGGGTTATCGTGACTGAAAAGTATGACTAAAAAAAATCTTAGCCCACCTGGCGACCTCAAAGACATTGCCACTGTGTTGCTAAGCAATTCTTTAAGACCGAGTAGGTTGCTCTCAGAGATAGCTTGCCATAAAGTGAATTCTCATTTTGGCTTCATGGAGTCCTCCAAATATAACAGAATCATATAACCTTGTTACAATGTTGTGCGCTGTGACTGCTCTCCACAGAAGAAGAGTCAAAGAATGAAAGAGACAAACTGATCTGCTTGGAGACATTTAATGAAACTGTACACACATTAAGGAAACACAGAAAATGGACAGGAAGTAAACTTTACATGTTGAGCAAGTAACAAAACATATATGTGAATATATGTGTAGCTTTTAATCACAGCTCAGTCTGCAGTCTGAGGAAAGCTGGAAGAGCCATTTATGAAGTTTTTTTTTTTTGCACTGTCCATTTATGACTTTTTGCTTTTGTCAAATGTCAGACAACAACCTTAATTATATCAACGCACCTTTTTATTAAGAGTTTATCCTTTTATTTCACAACAAAAGGTTGGCAGTCTGTAAATACCAACTTGTGATCCAACCTGCACAGGAGCCAAATAATTGTGTTTTTTTTCTTCTTTTTTTAAGCAACTTCACATGCAATTACTGCAGCAGAACAATGATTTACAGTGTTGTTTAAGCTTCATATTGCAGTTGGCTGGCTAGAACAAAACAGACTACAAATAACCAGTATGTTTGGACTCTTCAGTTGCATATGTATAATTTACATACAGACTTAGTAAACAGGAAGTAAATCTCAGAAACCTTAAAATTCACCTCTATCACATATTTATATACTCTGTAGTTAATAGAAAACCTATCCATTATGGCAGCACAATGCAATTATAACATGTGCACTAATGACAATTTAGATGTTTTATAGCAGCTACACTCATGTTGCATCATTGCACTTCATAGCAGAGTCGATTTCTAAGAATTACCAAAATGTGACTGAAAAAACACACACACACACAAAATGATCAATTGACAACAGACAATGATTAAATTCAGTGACGCCACTAAATACTCTTAAACTTCAGATGTCAGGTAACTTGTTGATGTTAATAACCCTTTAAAGAACATATAAATATTAAGGCCTAATACGAATCGTGACTATGTTTCAGCTGCATGCACTTGCAGTGAGCATGGTGTTCTCGGGTTCAGCATAAGGAGCATAAAAATATTTCAGCTCCTCTTTGCTGGAGCATGAGTGTTACTATCTTCACTTCCATGAAAGAGGTTTTTTTTTTAAAAAAAACTCATTATTTTTTGTCATATTTTTGCCTTTTGTCTGCGTGCACACACAGGTTATGGTGGCATCATGGATGAACTCCGCCGTCGACACAGAGAGCAGTTATGACATGCTGTTGTGTCAATCTGACCCCTTCTCACCTTCCATATAATGGTTGGTCAAACAGCTCTGCATGAAAGTTGAAAACTTTTCAAAGCTCTAATTGCAGGTAATAAATCCCACAGATACTTATGCAACAAAACACTTGACACAATTGTGCCAACAAAAAAAGGATTTTGGTGAAGCTTTTCGTCAAACCAAGTCTTCTTTACAGCTTTTCTTTTTAATCCTGTTTGTCCATTTTACAGTTCCTTTTAACCGTAATGTGAACTGATATTGCTCCACCTGGAAGACTGCGTGTCTTTTGTGAAACTCCAACAGTAGATGTGCCACGAGCAGCAGTGAAAGACGAGGAGACAGAACACTGAAAAAAGAAATGACAAAGACACAACAGAGGCATTTTGATTGATGGAAAAGTTGTTTCAGAAGACAGACACACTCAGACAGTTAGACGATCTTTTCAATAGATGACAGCCAGTGTCTGCACATTTATATGAAAAAGAAGCGATGGACCATGGGCTAAGGCTCATTCTGATTTTTCCATCAACAGAACACACAATAGTCGCCGTATAAACTGTAATAGAGGATAATTAGCTTGTGTGCTTGTAGAGAAAAAAAGTCTGTATTGATGCAGCCAATTTTACAGGCATTGCTGATTAACTTTTTTTTTTCTTCTTGTTTTTGGATGACGCTATCAAAGGTTGCCTGTTTTGATTTACAGTGCTCACACCAAATGGGTCCAGCAAATGAAACATATTGGCCTGTTCGAGTGTAATCATCCAGTGCTGTGGGCCAACTGCACAGAGAGCGGGATGCACTCCGCTTTCCAGCTCGGAGAACGCCAGAAATTTCTGGTACAAGTTGGATTGTTAGTCAAGCCAAAGAATAATTTGCTATTGATTTAGAAGCCTGCCATCTGTACAGTAATCTACTTGGAGTATTTACAATTTGTTAAACTGAAGAGTCGATACTTCTTTGCCATCTCGCATGCATCACCAAGAGAAACTTCTGGATGCTACCAAGTTTCTATATCGTACTGATTTTCTTTAAAGAAATAATTTCAGTGCAAAGTTACTGTTTGTGATCAGAGGTGGTGGATATATATGAGAAAAAGCTTTCTCTAATAATACAGATATTAAAGTAATAGATTTATTCACCATTTATGCATTAATAATATCACATTGAAATGCACATAAAATATATAACAGCTACATTAAGACACATATCCGTGTAAGAATAGAGTTGCATCGCATCACATTGTCCTACATTTATCAGAGAAGCATAACCCAGCATGACAAACCAAATGCTGTGGACCACAACACCACCAAGCATTCATGTATTTGAGAGGCTTGTGATCACACTGTCCATGTGTGAGCATCTATGATCGCAGCTCTGATTCACTTTGTTGACACTGTCCAAGTAAAGGTCTTGCTCCTCCTTCTGTGTCTGACACAGATGGATCTCAGAGAAGCTTAAATAAACTGTACAAATGCAGCCAACAAAACAAAGGTCTTTAAACAAATTACGCTCAGATGGGAAATCTGTAATGCTGATTGCAGATTTTACATCCAAACCTTTGTTTGGTAAAAGTTTGTTGAACCAGG
>JBAMIG010000022.1:13996959-14007884 GCA_037177335.1 Kiunga ballochi
GAAAGAAGAAAGAGAAACATTTATTGTGAAAGTTGTATTTGATGGAAATTGTTGCATGATGGGTATTTATATTTGAGCATTCATCCATCATTATCTGTGCCACATGAAAGGTTGCAGATAGCTGGAGCCTATCCTAGCAATCATTGGATGAGAGGTGGGGTTTCATCATGGACAGATAACCAGTCCATCAAAGGGACAACACAGAGAGACAAACACCCAAGCGCACACACACACATTCACTCCTATGGACAATTTTGAATGATCCTTAAACCTAGCATGCATGGAGAAAGTCAAACTTTGCCAGACTAATTTCTTATTTTACTCTTACTTTTTTAAAAGTGTGTGTGTGTGTCTGTGTGGGTGAGTAGGGTTGAGGTTGAGTTTACCAACCCACTCCTCCACCCAGCTGAAGTAGCCTAAATGATGGAAGTGCTGCTTCAAGCTCAGTGATTATGATAGAATTCTTTGCCAAGGTCAGCACACCTTAAAACAACATAACAGCTCTTCAGCAAACAAGACACAAATTGCTCTCAACACTTCGTGGTGCTACAACTGCCAACAAAGTGCCTAAAACTAAATGCACCAGAGTCTGCATAGCCTGAGCATCAGACACAATAAAGCTCTTATCAAATCCTGTGATAGATAACACCTAAGTGTAAAAACCACACACACACTCATTAACTTCTGTCTAGCTATTGTAATTTGAAAGTACTTACAGTCACACACATATCTTGACATGCATATGCTGATGGGAACACAAAGGTTCCAGCTTTTTCTTTTCTTTCCCCATGCTCTTTGCGCCCCCTTCAGGTAAAGAAAGGAACTGGACGAGAAATCAGCTGCTGTTTTCAGTTTTAAGGATTTAAAGCAACACCGTGCCTTTTGATAGTCATGTTTGATTTTAGTTATAAGCTTCCCTCAAAGCCACTTTGTTACATCACTTAAAACAGTTTGTGATTTGGCAGAAATGATAAAATACTTTTCATTCTGATACATGAGTTTGAGATTTGTGGTAAATTTGAAACTATGGGTCAAGTTAAAAAAAAAAAAAACTAGAAAAACTAAAAGCTGTTTATTTTTAACCTTTAATCAAACTTCAGAAACCATGTCACAGGAAACCTTAGAAGAATATTTACTTTGTAATGCTAATCCACACTATCCACACGAGGTCTGACAGCGCAGCCTTACGGCAGCGGGATGGACCTCGGCCTGCTTTGACCCGGGGGCAGGATGATTGCCATGGCGACTGCCTCAATACGTGGGGGTGCTGGCTCTGAGCATGGATGGATCCCAACAATAATATCATTTACCCACATAAACACCAGTCCCAAGCCAAATGTTTTTATTTCTCTTTTAGTCTTTCTTTATTATTTATTTCTTATTTACTCCCTGACGTCAGTCTCTTTAACTGAAACTAGTAACATTTTAATGTTACTAGTTAAAGAGACAGAAGTCAGGGAGTAATATTGGGGGTGGGAGGAGGGGATGGGATTGTCCATCTTTGTGTGTGTGAGAAGGTAACATTGCTGTGTCTTTTTGTGTGTTATTGATTTTATCATGTAAAGCACTTTGTGTTGCCTGTGGCAGGAAAATGGCTTTTTAAATAAATGAAGTAAGACATTTGACGAATAGAAAGCTAAATAAAACAATCCCAATCATAATAAAAAACTAATTTCTATTTTGTTTTTTCATTGAGATATTTTCACTTGTCCCAACAGGAGGATTGTAGTTAAAATAAATATAATTCATTAGGACTTTTCATTAACAATCAAGATACTAAAACAACATGCATATTATAAGAGAGGTCAACAAAATGTAACCATGAGTGAAACATTTCAGGAGTAGCCAAAATTAGGTATAATTTGAGTTGAAAGGGAGGTTATTCTACAGATCCGCTTCAAAGTTTTCAAAATGCAACTTGTACTGAATTTACAGGAGTGATATGGGAGTGCATTCTTACCTGCTACAATTTGCATGCCAGCTCTGCAGAGAGTGGATGACACCATGCTCACTGCTGTATGAAACCTTCACTCACCTGGAAAAGTCCCTTGTGAGTCTTGTTTTTGTGGATTTTCCAAATGCACTCAACACTGTGCAGCTAAATCTTATTGAACGTAAGCTGCTCCAGATGAAGATCCACCCTCTTCTCATTCTTTGGGTCCTCTCATTTTTTGCGGGGTGGGATCAGTGGGTAAAGGTAAATAGTCCCCTCAGCACTTTCAGAACCATATGGTTCTCTTCAAGGTTCAGACATATCTCCACTTCTCTTCTGTCTATATACAAATATCTGCCAGAGCGCCACCCCAGGAATAACACATCAAGTACTCAGATTACTCTATAATAATGGACACTACAAACACAGCCAGACAACGGCAGAGAGAACTGGACTCATTCTCACTGTGGTGCAGGGATAACTGCTTGGATTTTAATGTATCCAAGACCAACAAGTTGGTCATTCCTTTCCAACATGGCCACTTAATCACACCTTCACTCACAGTCAACAATAAAATCATGATAAGATTAATTTATACAAACATCTTGGCTCCATAATTGATGATAAACTTATATTCCAACCTAATACTGAGCACCTCTTTTTTCTCCAGAGACTACAGGTTCACCATTCTTTCAGATTTTTATAAATGTTTCATTGAATCTATTCTCACATTTAAAGTCACCATCTGGTTTGGATCACTTACTCTTATTCTTAGCAATAGTTTTAATTAAATCAACAAAATCTGCAGCAAAAATCAAGGGTCAGCAGCAACAGTCGCTTAAAGGCCTTCATGATTACAGAGTCCTGAGAAAAGGTGCCCTGACATTCACAGACACCTTACATGTTCTTACATACCTTCAGGACATGTCCCTTCCACAGAAGACAAAGAAGACCTCTTCCAGCTTTAATTTATGTATTGTTTAAAAATGATGAACAATATGTATGAACGGGTTATGTTTTTTAAAAAAACAATTATTTTATGTTTTTGTTGTATCTGCAGATCTGTGCTCTTTGCAAATGAAGTTCCTAACAGATAAATAAAGTTAATTCTATTTGATTTGAGCTTGATTCGATTTCTTACTGTTAAAATAGTCATAGTAAAAATAAAAATAAAACGTAAAGAAAAAAATGCTAGTAATTAAAAAAAAAACCCAAACAAATGAACTGATGTAAAGGGAGTCACTTTGTGACAGTTTTTGTTGTAGTCCAGTAGGTGGCGGTAACTGAGTTAAAGACTGTTTTTCTCGTCTAGCTACTAAAAAGAGAAGAAGAAGAAGAAGTAAAGCAATCCTACTTAGCCTTATGTGCCTCCAAATGTACTAGAAATGTGAGCTTAATCAAATTTAACTCCTCGTTGATTTTTACTAACATTATCTGCGTACCATGGCGGGATATAAGTTCCTGTTGGATTTAAATATCTCGATGAGACCGGACTGTCACTCTCTCTGTGTTGTTGCTGGAGCTAGCGCTAGCTTTGGCTGAATTAGCTAACGCTGCTGTTTTTACTTCAGCGTCGCTGATGTCGGTTTGTTGCCGCTGGGCAAAAAAACCCGCAAAAACAAGGTAACTCTTGACCAAGTTAAAGAAAAAATCAACTAAATAGAATAGTGTTCATGTAAAGATGTAACCCAATGGCCTAAACAAGATTAAGATTTGGAAAAAATTGCATTGCACGATCGACTAACGTTATTTGAAAAAGTAAAAGTCACACATTAACGACCTCGTGCTTTTACAAAATGAACTCGCATCAAAATGTTAATGGTATTTAAGATGAACTAACACTCTAAACGGTCCTGCAGACGGACTTTAATGTTAACCAGTAGTTGGCGTCATTACTGTTTCCATGTTATGAGATGGAGCAGCAGACAGCCAGTGGGATGAGACTCGTTCAGCACAACACATCTGCCTGAGTGAAAGAGAAAATCATGTCTTGTAAAGCTGCAACCAAGGACAAGAAGTCCAGCTTCAGCAAGAAGCTGTTCAGGAGAGGCTCTGTGCGTTCCGTGGGTAGTTTTATGAGTAGAGTCCTGAGGACATTGACAGCTTTATCACACTTTGGATCCGAAGTACAGACCGAGGACGACAAAGATGATGGAGGATTTTCCACTTTCAAGTCTGGAAATAAAGATGTCCCCATGGAAGATGGGCACCTAGGAGGGTTCTTATCCGGGGAAAGGGTTCCTGGAGTGTCAGGTCTAAAAAACCACGGGAATACCTGCTTTATGAATGCAATCCTGCAATGCCTCAGTAACACTGAACTATTTGCTGAGTACCTCGTTTTGGAGCATTATAAAGGTGAGGAGTTGGATGAGGACATACCAAAGACAAATGGTGTGCATTTGCAGAAGAAGGGTCCTCTGGCCAAAGGAGAAGTGACTGAGCAACTGTCAGGACTTGTTCGGGCTTTGTGGACATTTGAGTATACCCCCCAGCACAGCAGGGAATTCAAGGTAAGGCTGAAACAAAACTGTATGACCCAGTAACTGGACCTTTATTGTGAAAGAAGCTATCTTTAGTTGTTTTATGTATTCATCAGGATCTGGTACACAGATTTTCTGCAAAATTGCACAAAACCCATCTCTGCATTTGGTGTAAAATGTAATCTTAATAGCATTAAATGACAAAAACGTTGATATTATTAATGCACATTAATAAAGAACCTAATACATAATAAAGGGGGTTATTATTGTACTGGTACACAGGTGGAGAAAAGCTGCTGTACTATCATAAGATACAGCAGAAAGTCCGTGCTAATTATGCATTTTTTGTTTAAAAGGTTACTTTTTTTTTGTAATGAAAAGATTAATATTGTAGCAATCATGTTAGACGTGGTCATGTTTTTATTATGCTGTTTGTTGCAGAATACTGTGTCCAAAAATGCCACGCAGTTTAAAGGAAACGCTCAGCACGACGCTCAAGAGTTTCTTTTGTGGCTGCTTGATAGAGTACATGAGGACCTCAACACCGTGAACCCCAGCAGCAGGCCTACTATAAAGGTAAACAAAGATAATTTTGAGCATAATAAAGTCATAGATTTTATTCTTAATAGAATTTATCATAAACTTAATTGGCTCTATTGCAACACTAAACTTGCCTGGCACTATTTTTTTTATTTTTAACTACAACTGATCAAAAACAGCACAGGAAGGTGATGTTGCTTTCACAGTGGCTTATGAACCTGGAAGTATGATGTACAAATCAGGATAATAACATTGATTATGTCTCATCAGCCACCTATTGAAGAAGATGACCACAGTATAGAGGGCCCATCTCCTCCTCTCTCGGCTGGGTCATTTGTACAGGAACTGTTTCAGGCGCAGTACAGGTAAGTTTATCACTCTGAAAACCTTGCCATTCTCTTTTGTTGTTCACATTGAAAGATTTGATCTTTTTCCCACAGGTCTTCTCTTACCTGTCCTCATTGCCAAAAGCAGAGCAACACCTTTGATCCCTTCCTCTGTATCTCCTTACCAATCCCGCTTCCACATACTCGGTGAGTTTCTAGTGCAGGGAGTGACCAATTCACTGGGGTGGCAGGTTCTGACACGTTCGGCTTATTTCAGCCTAATATGGTTGTTTTGGTTCTTGGAAGTGGCTGTAAGCAAACGCGTTGCATTTAAAGGTCTTCAGAGAGCTGACACCTTTCACTGAATGTTTGGGTGTGTGAAAGGTTTACAGCACTATGAAGCAAACCTCAGTAAGTGTGTTTGTGGTTACAAAAAGAGGAATGCGACCTGTTTTGGCACGAGTGTGGGAATGTTTAAGGTGCAGGAAGATTAGGCGTGGAAAGAGCATTGACTTTATACTTTAATGAATGAGAAATTAGAGGAATACATAACTACTAAAGTGAGATTTCTTGTTGTTCAGCTTGTGTATTGTGATCCTTTTGCTCTTCAGACTTTTTGTTTTAACTTGTTAAGTAGATAAAATATTCCATTTTACACATCTGCTTTGAATTTGATCAGATTATGTTTATTTTTAAATGATACAACAGCTTATTTTCAGCTTCAAGCAAAAAAACCCAAAACACGATCTGACTGACAACAAACATTTATATTGAGGCGTGCTCTTCTGTCAGTTTGAGCTGTACCGAGGTGACGAGGCAACGAAGATGGATTCTAATGAGGCTTGAAAAAGGAATAAAAGTCTTTAAAAGATGTGTAAAACCTATTTGTTTACATCTAAGAAGCAGCTAAAGGAAATCAGAAAATTGTAAAACACTAGTTGAAAGCAGACATTTTATTTTAGAAGATTAATACATGAACCCAGGTAGATTTTTTTTTAAAGCACACAGATAAATATGGCAAATATCTACAACAAATCATGTGGATAAATTAAGCCAATGAGTGGCCTCACAGCAAGGAGGTTGCTGGTTCGAGCCCCAGCTGAGTGGTGGCCTTTTCTGTGTGGAGTTTGCATGTTCTTCCTGTGTATTCGTACGTTCTCTCCAGATACTCTGCCTTCATCCCAACATTCAAACACATGCATGTTAGGTTAATTGGTCTTCCTAAATTCTCCATAGTAATTAGTGTGAATGGTTGTTTGTGTCTCTGTGTGGACACTGCAACGGACTGGTTACCTGTCCAGGATGTATCTCTTATCTGAATGATTGCTGGGATAGGTTACAGCTTCCCGCAACCCTTAATGGGATTAAGTGGTTAAAAAATTGACTGACAGATAGATGGGACTTAATGTTCCTTACTCACAAATAGTTAAAGATATTCTACGTTTGGGTTAGACTAACAGAAACTGTTAAAATAAAATATTAACGCCTTTATCTCAAAGACTTTATTGAGTGAAAAGTTAACAGTAGTGCGACACAACAACACAAATGTCAGTGTTTAGGAGTTGTCTTGTTCTGATGCAGAAATGTGAACAGTATGAGGACGCTGTCATTGAATCAGGACTTATAGTAGTAAAATTGAGCTTTTTTAATGGTTATTCATCTTATTAAATGTTGTGGCATAGCTTCTTACATATTGAATAGTTGTGCATGTTCACTCACAGGATTTTAGGAAGTCAAAATATAGTTCATCTGTAAAGGTTATGGCGTGTTGAAAAAGCAGTCTGACATCAAAGATAAATGTCTGTAGTATTCTGTGCAGTATGTAGAGGCATTGAACCTGAAGAAGGAACACTCTTTGTGTTCTTACGGCCCCATATTACCAAAAATAAACCAATGCTTTAAAGTATTGAGTGCTCGCTGAGGACATGTTTGTCCCCCCTTTTCCCAGGCCTCTGTATGTGACGGTGGTCTACCAGGGCAAGTACTCTCACTGTATGAGGATTGGAGTTGCTGTTCCCCTCAAAAGTACCGTTTATCGCCTCAGAGATGCCGTGTCACGTGAGACCAAGATCCCATTGGACCAGGTGCTATTCCTGTCTCTGCTCAGGGCCTGACACTGAGAGACTATATTACAAGCAGGAGCCTGTAATATAATGATGCCCAGGCTTTTTAAAACCAGTTCTACTTGCTGTTAAGAATTAATGTACTATAGTAAATAAAGCTCTGACGGGTTTTTCCTGTAGTACTCCGTCTTAACAAGCTGATTTAAACGTAAATGACAGCTAAGCTAGGATGAGGCAAGCTGTATAGATTGAAATGCTTTCCTCTTGTTACGCTGTTTGAAATGTTCCTTCCTTCTCTCTCGTAGTTTGTCTTGACGGAAATGTACTATGACGGTTTCCATCGTTCATTCTGTGATGACGACGACGATCTCGACATCATTCAAGAGAGCGACTCCATCTTTGCCTTTGAGACACCCGAGACCTTCAAACTGGAAAACCTACGCACAAAAAGAGGCAAGTCGTCTACAGTTATTGCGTAATATTGACGTTCGTATCGTCTTTTCCACACTTTCCGGTAATGCACTGGAAGCCATCGTGATACCTCTCTTTCTGTTACAGGGAGCCTTCTGGCAAACCTGAATCATAATAATTTGAAGTATGGGACAGAAATCTGCAGGAGCCCATCCTTCATGCAGGGAGCCATGACTCCTGTAACTGGATCACCTAATAAAAATGTAGGGCCAGAAAAAATGATCCTGTTGGTGTGTAACAGAGCCTGCACTGGCCACCAAGGAAAGAGGTACTGCTGCTTTTATGCTCTGGTTTTTAACTCGTCCCCTGTGTTTCTATAAATCCAAATAAGTGTACCGGGTTCTGTCTGTGAGCTAACGACAGCACATAGAAGCTAGAAATGATGTGTGATTTTCTAAAGGTTTGGCCTGCCCTTTGTACTGTACATGGAGCGCACTGTGACCTGGGATGCTCTACAGAAAGAGATCCTGGAGAAAATGCGTCACCTGTTGAGGCCAGGGGTCTACATTCAGGTAGGAAGAGCAACGCTCGATCGGCTGTGTGAAGTCTAACCTAAACATTTTCTTTTACACATCATATATGAATCAATACACATTATCATCTCATGCTTTACTCTTTGTAGATTGGACCTTTCAGTCTTCGGGTGGTTGGCGTTGTTGGCATCACCTACCTCCTTCCCCAAGACGAGCGACCACTGTGTCACCCAACCGTTGAACGGTCAGTCCTGATATTTCATGTTATATTTTGATTTTTTTGATTTTTTTTTTTACAGAAATGTGATGCAAATTTATTTTTAGATTTACTTTGAAATACATTTAAACTTGACATAAACGTATCGTCAACATAAATATATAATGTGTGAATACAACGTTCCTTTAACAACATACATTTCTACCCATATTGCTCAATCGCAAACATTTTTGTATGACATCTTACTATTTTAAAGAAAACTACTTAACATGTTTTTATCACATCTGGAGTATCAGACCAAATTTTAGTCCCATTTACTGAAGGAAAGACTCGCCTGATCTCTGGTGTTAAAATGCGATCATAATATGTTAGTTCTCTCTTTTCCTATTGTCTTTATGCTCCAGCAGTTTTACTTCTCCCAGTTATCTGTTTAAAACGCACCTTTACTGTTGTTTAATAGCTTAATAAAACCCCTGACGTGTTCACCCAGTTGACGGGTGATAAAAGCTGTTCCTGCTTTGAATGATTCCTGGTAAATCCTAAACATCTGGAAAAGATGGCACAACAGAAATCCGTACTGACTTTTAAAGCCCTTAAAGAAAACCAACCTCTGTATGACTGATTTATTCTCACACTGCCTTTTTAAATAAAAAGTGATCAGATGAAATGTAAGAACATATCCTGGCTCATAAATAGATTTAAAAAAGATTTTAATGCTTTCATTATTTTTTGTTTTTGACTGCAGAGCATACAAGTCCTGTGGACAAGGAGGACCTCCACATGTAAAGATTGTGGTTGAGTGGGATAAAGAGACCAAGGACTAGTGAGTAAAAAGATGAAAATGTGAAAGGCACTCCTGTCTGATTTGTTTATTTTATTCTTGTTTGACACTGTGTGACTTCTTCTGACATTTACTTGTTGTTTTTATTTATATAGAACAATAAAAAAACAATAATTTGAAACATTGTATTATTGAAAAATGATCAGAAGTTATTTTATCCGGTGACATCAAATTACCAGTATTTGTAAAGTTACTGAAAGCTGCTAAAAAAAAGCCCGTTTCTGTCAGACATATCTGAAATATTTGCTTCTGAGACGTCAGGTCGCCTCAAAGCTAAAGCTTATTTATCTTTGCAGCTTCTTTGGAGTCCCTCAGTGTAGTTACGTACTACTATCTTCCACACTATCAGATTTAGACAAATCAACTTGCACAATCTACTAGAAGATGTTCTTTGTTTGAACAATTATGGTTTTAAACCAAGCAAACACCACAGCATGAAGTTCTGCCCACACAATCAGACATCTGCTGACTTTGTGTCACCAGATGCTCTGTTGTGTTAACACACACTCCTGCTAGAGACATCGAATCCACTGCTTCCTGACAATATTCCTTATCAGTTTTCTTATTTTGGCACTCGGTTGTAGATGTTGGCTCTAAATGAATCATTGCAGTATTCTTATTTATGTCCATGTATTCTCATTTAGCAGATGTTCGGGTAAGCACTGAATCATTCTTGCTGCTGCCCTGCTGGACATCAGCCAGTCATTTAATCATGTCTTCTTATAATACATTTAACAATCACACCAACCGTGTTGCCGCGATAGTTTCTTTGATAAAACACAAGGTTTTGCTGTGAATCTCTTGAACTTTGCACGACTTTATTGTTGAATGTGCTTCTCTTGATGTTCCAAGCTTGTTTGGACACACGGAGGAGGAGTATATTCCAGATGCTGAGAGCGTCTATCTGCACAGAGAACAACATCATCAGCCACAGGCCTGCACTCTTGCTCAATGCTTTCATCTCTACACTAAAGAAGAACAGGTAGCGATCTAATTACAGCCATACCAGCCGGCGTAGTATGTGGTGCCTTTAAGAACTGTCTGTCTGTGGTTTGATATTAGAAAATAAATCATTGATTTGTCTGCAGAGTTGAAGTGTGGTTTTATATGTGCCTCTTTTTCACAGGTTTATTATTGCTTTGTTCAAAAAAGCCTATAAGCCACCGGGGGTTTTACTGTGTTTTAGTTTCCTAATGTTGTTTTGAAATGAAGCTGAACCGATTTACTTTGTGGTTTCACTTTCCTTCAGCTGCTTTGAAAGAGAATCTATTCAAATTAGAGGAAGATGTGACTTCATCCTGTGCAAAGCTTATTTTAAAAGCTGTGTGGTTGGAACTTGTTCTTCATTGCTGCTTCTTGGCTTTTATATATTTATTTATAAATATATATATATATGTGTGTGTGTGTGTGTGTGTGATTGTTTCAGCTGGCCCCAGACGATGCTTGGCGCTGCCCTCACTGCAAGCAGCTGCAGCAGGGTCGTATAAAGCTCAGCCTGTGGACGCTGCCGGATGTGCTGATACTGCATCTGAAGAGGTTCAGACAGGTACTTCAGCTCATCACGTCAAATTAAATAAAAAA
>JBAMIG010000022.1:14018947-14040290 GCA_037177335.1 Kiunga ballochi
TGTGTGTGTGTGTGTGCGTGTGTATACTATAAAACAGAACTCTTGGTCAGCTTGGCTGAGATGCACCTCCTGCATCATTTTAAATTTCCTGAGAAGCGGCCGATGCCATTTATTCTTATTGTCCAGTGTTTTTAAGTTAAGTCAAACAAGTACCTGCTTTCTTCCTCGTGATCAGCTGAGTCCCCCGTGGTACAGCGATGTTACTTTGGCAAAGTGCCTGTGGTTTTATCTTCTTTGTCCCCCCCTTTTGACTCCACCCTAGAGAGTACAAATCAATAAGAATTGATTTTACAAGGCAAGAAAAGAAGGTTAGAATTCAGGGGAAGGTCCAGGAGAAGACGGAGACAGAAGGGAGCCAGCAGAGAGGTGAAGGACCCCAAGCATAACATGCATGTGTTGGTGATAAAGGTCACCAACATGAACCTCCTTGTAGCAACACATTATAAGGAGTCGTGCCCTCCGGTTACTGAGGTCTTACATAAAGGAAGAATTACACACACACACACACACACATATATATATATATATATATATATATATGTATGTGTGCAACTAAAATGAAATGTTTTCTACTTGTTCTCCTGTAGAAAGCAGTGTAAAATCTGCTGCAGCATAATGTGCATTAATATGTGCCTGTCCCTTTAAATGACCACTTAGTTTCTTTTGCATTGTCTGTTTCCACTTTTGTGCATTTCTTTTTTTCCTCAAAGACCTCTCAGTCAACCTCCTCAGGAAAGCGTTCAAAGCAGAACAAAACAGCAACCAGCTCTGTGAACAGAAAGGGAGAGTTGTTTGATTTCTGTTGCAGGATTCATCTGAGGTCTGACGGGTCAGCACGGCTGACAGCCTGGAGATTGATAGTTGAGATCTTTCCCAGGCGGAACAGTGTTGCGCTGCATGACCAGTGATCCAAGGCAACAGCAGAGCGGGGCAGAGGTGGGGCATCTGAAGATGTGGCATATCCCACAATGATGTGTGTGTTTTTGTGTGTGTGGTCGTTTAGCTGAAGGCATTGTCTCCCCCCCTGTCATCAAGCCCGCTGAATAGTATTCAGCACCTGAAGTCTTAGATCCCAGCACCACCTTGGGACCCATCAATGGTTAAAAATGAGGCAAATCCTACAGAAATGGGAGACTATTTTCTCCAGTTTTTTTTTTTTTTTTGTTGTTGCTTGTTTATTGAATTTTTTTCTTGTTTTTTATCATTCCCTCCTGTCATTTCCTCTCCCTTCTTATCTCGTATTTCCAGACAAAGCAAACACCCCAAGATAGCAGTGAGATTAATTGTCACTCTTCCAGATTTTGATCAGAGCCACCCAAACGGTGAGTTGATTTTAATATAGATGTGAGCGCCCACCAACATCCCATCACAGTGTTGCCGTGGCGTTGTCCTTGCTTATTGTTCTTCTCATATAAAAACGGCATGGTTAAAGAAATTCTTTGCTCAGTGGAGATTTACAACGTAGGATCAAGCTTCACTTCAGGGTGTGTGTATATTTCGGGGAGGTGAGTGTATGGATACTTTTACGCTCTATACACTCTTAGACAAACCTGACAAGCATCTAATATAGAAAAGGTTTATTTTTAGTAAATAACCTTTAATGAATGAAAAGGTGGGCCGCACGATGGCGCAGTTGGTTAGCACTGTGGCTTTACAGGAAAAAGGTTGCTGGTTTGAGCCTCTGTTGGGGGCTGGGACTGGCATCCTGTCCAGGGTGGACCCCTCCTCTTGCCCAATGTCAGTGGGGATTGGCTTCAGACCCCCCACCTGACCCTATTCAGGGAATAAGTGGTAGAAAATGGATGGATGGATGGTTACATGCCCACTCTGCAGTAATATAGGGCTGACCCCACTACTGACGGCACTTTTAATGTACTCACTGATAAAATTCTGTGTTTTTTTTTCCCATATAATAATTAAAAATGGCCTAATATGCAGCTTTACAAACCAATACCCCCATGCCTCTTTTGCATTATTGGAAATGTTTGTTTACATACATCAATATGATCAGAACATAAAGAACATTCAGCCATTCTGGTTTCTTACCAGCAGCAGTTGGATGTTTATTGCTTTCCCAGAGGATGTGTCAGAAATGATGATAATTTACAACACTGTGGCACTCAGGAGGCAAAAGCAATCGTCTGCCAACTGGAGAGTTGGTGGTTCAAACCAGGGTCCTTCTGATTACATGCTGAAGTGTCCTTGGGCAAGACACTGAACCCTGCATCGCAAATGTAAGTTGCTTTGTAAAACAGCGTCTGCTAAATGACTGTAGAAAAGAATAGAATAGAAGAATACTGTTGATTTTTGCAACGCCGTGGAAAGTGGCAAATTGCAGATGGTGGAAAAACAAAACATCTAAAGCACAAATTAAATAAAGTAACAATGTGAATAAAAAAGAAACCATTAGTTCTCTACTAAAATGAATAGAGATCAGAGTAATTATTTGAAATGGACAAGTACCAAAGAAGGATTGAGTGGAGAGTGGGGGAAAAAGGATCTTGAGAGGTTGGATTGTGATTCTGCACAAGTAGACTGTGCTGCATAGCTGTCAGTCACTACAGGGTCAATGTAGTGTTAATGCAGACATTACAGTTCTATGATTTCCTGTTTGATAAAGAGCAGTAAAGCAGAAAGTGATAACATTTGCAAGTTGTTACAATTTAATCAAACCTTCTTCAACACAAACATGTTTTTTCCATCTTTTTTGGTTTTCATTTGTGAATGTGTGTTCTCAATTTCACTTAAAGTGTTTAGTGGATTTCAAATATAAATGTACTTTATGTTGTGCTCTTCTACTGGAACAAAAGGCTTTAAGAAAGTACATTTTAAAGAGGCACAGCACTTACGAATGCTCTGCATCATGATACATGATTGCTTGAGCAGCTAATATTAACATAAAGCCATACTATCCATAAACTGCTTCACCATTATTTATGAATGAATATTCTGCACTAATATGTCCCTGAACTTTGGGAAATGGTGTAATATATTTGTTAATCTTAGTCTAGGGTTCTTTATTGCCTGTCACATTTCTAAAAGTAGCACTTTTTCATGTGGTTTTATTTCTGTTTCTTTACACCAGCTATTATACGGAGTATCCATGCAACCTGACAGCGTGCTGTCGGGCTGAGCACAAAGAGTTGCACAATGCAGACTGAAATAAACGTTTGAGAACGCATGCAAATATAAGTCATTGCTCATGAGCCTCTCACTGATACAGTTCTAAAAAAAAGGAGGAAAAAAACTGCATCTCTGATGATTTTAGTGTAAAAGTTCTTTCTCAATTTACATATTAACACTAAAAAGAGAGATTTGTGAACTCAAGAAGAGTGAATTGTTGCTTTAATAGAGCTTGACAGGGACCTGTCATTGCATTCTTTTCTTGCGGCACCATTTTGCACATTTGGAAGGTAGGGATTTCTCTGTGAAGCCATAAAAAATACTGTATATCTCTCTTTAATATGGCTTCACAGAGAAATCTCTGGTGGATTCCGTTAGTTGCTTTAATGCCAAAGAATAGAAACAAAGTGTCTTCTGTACACTGATATGTTTATTCATGTCATATTTAAGGTTCTATGTGTCCCTGAAACCTGACAATTAGGTAGAATCATGAAGACACACCGATGCAGGGAATAAATCCAGAGGGACCAATGATGTGTTTAAAAAAAGAGACAAGAACTAGATTTATTTCTACATTATTGCAATGAGTCAGATTTCCCAGTCACCTAGTGGTCTTGTGTCATATTCATGACAAGTAAAAAAAAAAGCCAACCTTTCTGCTCTCCTAATTAACTCTAAGAAAGGGACCCATCACATTCCCCAGTGTGTCCTCTTCACCAATGAGAATTACAATAAACCTCAGAGAATGAATTATAGACCGTCCTACTCTGAAGAATGATCCCAGCGCTTTAGTACACACTAACTTATGGTGACCATTTAAGGCACTTTTGAGCTGTTCCGAGTCCCCAAAGAAACTGAGTAATGAGTGCATTCACAGTGCTGTAATGAGCAAACCCAGCACCCTAAAGCAGAGCTCTGCTCCTCTCTGCATCCGTGTTGCTTTTTAAAACATCCAAACAGATTTTGTGAGTGATAGTGCTGCTTCTTTTAAGTCTTTAGCATCTTTTAAATGCTAATGGACAAATAAACAATGCTTCAAACACATTTTCTTTGACTGCAAATGCTCAACATTTCACCGCCGACGTTAAAAAAGTTGAATCCGTGGCTCTGCATAAAAGCAAACACTTCAGGATTTTCATTCCAGACATTTATATTTGTTTATGGAAAATATGGAAGATGTTTTCCTCTCATTCTGTCTGTTTCCAACTTCAATATGACAGCTTTTATCACCTTTAAAGAGCCAAAGTGTCCTCAAGAGTTCATTTAGCTGTTGCTGTGAGGGACGAGAGGAAGCTCCCAAGAGCTAGAGAACATTCGCTGCAGCCAACACCTCATGAAGAAAGAAATGTCAGCCTTGACTTCGAGGCACGCTCCTTAGGTCTACCTCGATAATTATGATGTGAGAAAACCAATTAATGAATAAAATATCAAACTGCGCCTCAAGTGTGTAAACTTGAAAACCCCATGGCGACTCATGAGGATCCTAAAACTCTCACTTTCATACATTTTTAATTGGTAGTAAAATAAAGGGAGAAGGAAAGAAAACAGGCTGAAATGAACTCCACAGAAAAGCCTTTACATGTAATGCAGAAGCAATTTACAGCAATTTAGTGTGGCTGGAATCCAGCAGCCTCCTCAGGCGCCTCTTTCATTTTCATAGAGGATTCGATGACAGTAATGAATCATAGTTAAGAACACACTGCAGTGTAAGCTTGCAGTTTATTAAACAGTCAGCAGCTCATTGCATTGGATCCTTGGGAGCGTCATTGTAATAGATTACAGTCCACCATGTTGATATTTCTCAGAGCCATCCTACTCTGGCATTCCCTCCAATCCACCATTCACGCTTCATGTTTCTTCACAGTGAGCTCAGAGAAAAACAACAACGAGTCATGCTTTGGAATGTGAATACGCTGACCTTGTCTTGTGTTATCCTCTCGAGTGTTGAAGTCTCTCTGTGGCTGAAGGGAAGAATTTAATCATTGCCTTCTTTTGTCTTTGAAACAGATTCACTCTGACTCTGGTGAAGGACGAGACACGTTTGGGCAGAGTTAGCAGAACACAACACTTTTACTTCCTTCTGACGTAACATATACGCCATACTTCTGAAGTTCTTTTGAGCATCTGTTAGTTTTTGGCAGAACTTATTCAGAAAGGAGTAACTTTGTTTATTGCATGAAACACCATTTTCAGTGATTTTTGCAGTGCCCATCTACGGTGGCCCTGATGTGTCACTGTGATATACATAACACACAACACGAGTTGCAATTAGCCACAAAACAAAAGCAGCAACAGAAGTTACGCCATGTTTTTCTGTTGGAATTCACACTAAGTGGGTGAATGTTGTGCAACAGAAAGAGAAATACAACTCTTTATTAACACATCACAGTTAGCTACTTTATAACAGTGGATAGTAAAGTGATGAAACCTTATTTATTGTTGGTATTTCATTTATTTCCCAAGTCCCTTCTAAAATATCTAACTTTTATCCAAAATCTGTGGTGTATATTTCAAAACAAAACAGAAAACACGAAAGAACCATAATGTTTGCTGCAGCTTTTGCGTCCTTATGAGGCTTTTATATTGCTGTGATTCCTCGTGGATACCGTGCCTTCATGTCTTGTGGCGTTTTTATACTGAAGAGAAAGCGTAATGACCTCTTCAGCTCCTCAACTTCAACAGAGAATCAACAGGAACATTTTAGTCATTCCCACCTTTCAACCATTTCTTGACCTGAAATATTTTATTCAATGAAGGTAAAAACATTATTGAGGTAAAACCAAGTATAAGAAGCTGTAATTTGTTTGCACAGCATTATTTAATTCCTATTCAATATTACTCATACATTCATTTCTCATTGACTGACTAAAACTGTTCAGTCATTTATTTTACATGCTGATTATTATGATGGAGCATATCCTATTTAGCAGAAGAGCGACATGGTACACCCTGGACAGGTCACCAGTCCACCACAGGTCCTGCACGGAGAGACAAACAACCAGTGATGCTCACACTCATTTCATAGTAGATTTATAGTTCTCACTTAACTTCGCATGCAGGTTGTTTCATCTGACGGAAGGAGTTAGCTGGAGTCCACAGAGAGATCCCGTAACTACGGATAAAGGTTGCCGAAATAAGTATGACCCAATTGTACGTCTTGTTTAGTGTAATGTTAATCACATTGGCCAATAGCAATTTCAAAACACACACCTCACAATAATCTCCATAACACACAATTCACACACGGTACTGTGAATAAACTGGAGATTTCTACTTTGGATTGGGAGTTTTACACAGAAACAAGCAAACATAACCACTGGAAATGTCTTAGCAAATGCAAAGTTGCATTGGGCTCAGCCTTTTTAGGGCTTCTATAAAATGCCTGATTAATACACTGTTGATACTTATTTAAAAACAAGATATCTTAATGAAAATGCCATAAAAATAGGACGATAATTGTACCTTAAAGATAACTCAACAGACACTGATCAGTATTCTAAAGAGACCTTGTAAGTATTCAGCTAAACAAATATGGTTTCAATAAAGAGAAAAGACTTTCAGCCTGCTTGAGAAAGCATAAAAGGTTTAGAGAACGTCTCAAACATCAATACACAACTTGGTTTTTACAGAATCTACAAATATCTACAGCTACAGTATAAATCAAGTGAACCAATATTTCATTATTCAAGAGACAAACAGGTAAAAAATAACATTGATTAACTTTAACTTGTGCCTGATTCTGACATGTATGAAACAGTTCACCAGCATGTTGCTGTCACCAGCTGCTCCTCTCTTCTTCCATCCATGGTGAGAGGATGGAATAGCCCAGGACATAACGTATCACAGATTGCAATTCACAACACACAAAGCTGCATGTTGAACAATGAGGCACTTGCATTACATAACATCCCAGCTGCTCCTCTACACTTCTGCAGGATCTTTTTCTCTGGTCTACTGTAGGCAGTTTGTTGCTGAATTGGTTTAAGTTGGTCAAAGAGTCTTTTCCTATACAACACAGAGTTTTAATAGTTACAAAAAAAAAACAAAAACAAAATCAACAAGGAATCATTGCTTATGTGTTGCACACACATTGTGTGCTATGAAGATACACAAACAATCACAGATATGAGATTTTTTCCTGCTAAAAGATGAATATTTAGTGTTGTGTTGCAGCAGCGGGGCAGGGTTGTTAACAAAACGCAGTGTTGTAGAAAGACAATCATTTTCCTCTTTTATCAGTGTGAAGTAAACAGCTAGAAGCAATAAGAAAAGAAACTTTAAAAACACAAAATAATGCACCAAATTCTTTGTTATGCATGATTTCAAAGTGTTACATTGAACTTTGGAAAACAGCGAGGCATTGCAGCATGAAGTAACATTTGTCAAGGGGATGCTTTTACTTTACAAGCTGATTGTTTTAGATAATTAATAGAAGGTAACTCCATTTAATCCCAGCCAGCATGATGTTGTCCTCACAAGGGTTAGATTTGGGCTGCAGGCAGTTTCCACAGTGGCCTCACCTGTGTTTGTCCAAATGGGCTTCAAGTTGCTCATTTAGCCAGCCTGTTTAAAGTCATCCTGTTTATGTCCATGACCCTCAGCCCAGCTGCATCCATCATGGGGCTCATTTAGCCACATTAACCATTTTGAGAGGTGACAACCAAGCTGTGCAACCACTTGTATGGCGTCCCACGGTATCAGACAGAGCTCTGCATTATGACAAGCCCAGTCCTGGAATTCCTGATGTGAAACACAATACACACAGTTGTGTTGTGCATTGTCTCATGGTGAATAATGTCTTATTTGAAAACTAAATGGACTCAAACGCCCCCCTGACATTCAATAACAGTGGCTTTAATCAGTGTCATTATATCCCGAGCCCCCAAAGCCAGGTATTATCAAGCCCACAGATAGTGAGACAGTCAATCCCCTACCTGCTTCGCTCAGCATAAGGATGTGTGAGTGCAATCTAAAAACTGTTTCTCTAACTGAGACAAAGCATCCACAGGAGCCTCATTCCTGGGAGCATATAATTTCCCATTTCAGCATATTGGCCTTTTGTGTAATTAATCTTAATTTGGGGGCATGAAGCAGCAGGGGAGGATGCTATAATGGCTTTAGAGATTGGTTTGCTGTCAGGATGGACATTACTGTGCTCTTTTATTAAAGGAGAAATGTGGGAATGGAGTAAGGCGTGTTGGCAACTCATTCCCAAGAAGGAAGACTGAAGATTTTAGGGATGACTTATTGTCTGGATGTGGGTGGATAGAGAAGTGACAACAGGTTTGTTTCAGACATGCTTGCTCAGGAATCCAGGAGATCATCTCTTTTCCCAGAAATGACGGAAAAGGTGTGTGATCATTATCAGTAGCGTTCACTGTTTCATAAAATGTGTTGTTTCTCCAAAGAAACAATTATAATATCATAAATATCATTATGATCAGAACAAAGGCAATATTGAGTCATAACATTTCTGAATCCATGCTTAGATGAGACAATATATCCACCATTATATTTAGAATATTCTTAGTGAAACTCAGCAATCATTTATTAACCAGATGCCTTAATATTAATGCTTATTTACTGTAATGTCCATTTTTTCCTCACACGTGAGCCAAATTGATGAAGAAAGTATGAAATATGACTTGGAGCTTAGAGATGGAGGTCCAACATGTTTATGTATAATTACAGCAATTACTAAATTTAAATCCTTAAGGAGAAAGCTCTTTAGGATTGCTATCAGGTGTTTGGAACATTAACCCATGAACATATTGTTAATAATAGAGTGATTATTTGGAGTAATCATCTGACATGACAGCTGCTTGGATTCCATAGAGTTTCAGGTTCACCCTAAAAATCCCTGAGATGTGTTTAATGTGTCAAATAGCTCAAAATTGGTAGTAAATCCACATCTTTGCAATGATGGACTTGCTGTTATTTCATTTGAACAATCTGCAGGATATATTGTAGGGGAGATATTAACTTCTCACCTCAGTCTGTCTTGTTCTGTCTCCCCTACGGTCCTCCCTATCTAACCGCCCCCCTCCTTTTATCCATCTCTCATCTCTGACTCTTGGCTGATCTGCAGCCATCTTTAAAGCCAGTCTGGATCATTGAGAATATTTCTCCCTCAGTAGCTGAACTTACTTACCCTCACTTTTTGCTGCAAGATGAGAGCTGACATGCTGAGTTTTATCCACATACTATCTATGACGACCACTTTAACTAGTTATATGGACAGAATGAGTATTTCCATAATGAATGTAGAGTTTTAGAGGAGAGAAGAGAGAAGTCCCTTTCTCAGTCTACTTTATTTATCCATACATTAGTAACTCACAGGGCTGAAAACCAATTAAGATGTGATGGATGGGAGTACATTGCACATAAACATTTATTTAATCCTTTGGTTATTGGTTGACTCATAATTGTGTGAGCAGTGTTTGAAAGAAAATCAGCTTATGTCCACTAAAATTCAAGTATTTCCCTACAAACACAGCATTAGTAATGTTCTCTAAAACCTTTATTTCTCTCTTAATGAAACAGAAAGATGCTTGAAATAAAAGTAAGGAGACTTTTGTTTGATTTCAATTTTCAATGTAATTTTTTACGTGCATTGTTAATCACTGTGGGGGAAAATCATTTGTCACCTTGTTAGCATGCTAACACAGTCATAAGTGGAACATTTCATCTGTCAAATTTTACTCTCCTGATCCTGCTGATTCATCGTGCATCATCATTTCCCAAAACCTTTCAAATAGGATTTTTGCTGTAAGGCTGATAATGTGTCTCTAAAACCCTAGAATCAGATAAAACTGATTTATTTTGCTTTAGGTGAAAAAGGGAGAAGCACAAAGTCTGGTCTTAGACTGAAAATGATAAAAGAAAATGTCTCACTGACTTTTATTGTCTTCAATGGAGAAATACAGAAATAGACGTTTTTTATTGCTGTTTCTTATTTTAAGCAAGAACCATCATCACTGTCCCAAAGAAACTAAATTTTTAAGCAGACAGTTTTTATTTGTGTGATTTAAAAGCTGCTGGAATTCAGAAAATTGATCAAAGTTTAATGTTTGTGTTTAGGTTTCTGGTTAGAGCTGCTAACACATGCTAGCTGCTGTTAACAGGCATACATAATGGCGTACAGGGGAGGGCCACATAAATAACATTTCTGATTTCCCCAGTGGTGACCAAAACCACTGTAAAAATGAGAATAATTAAAGATAACAATATTTCATTATGAGTTATAATCAATGGTTATTAGAAAATATCATTGCGGTATTTTCTAGGAGTTTGTATTATCCCTCTTTATAAATCTGATAAATTAAACTCAATGCTGTTTTTCTTGGACGCATCAATTTAAAAGAGTTTTTCAAACCAAATGGTGAAAACAATGCACTCCTGATGAGACATCTATCATCAGGCAACAACAATCTTCACAGCAGTTTAATATAAAACTTCTTCTTTGCCCCAGTTTTGTGTTTCTTGTAACACACTTGTACTTGGTTTCAATGTAACAAAGCTAAGACAAGGATATGCTTCAATGTTTCTGGGGGCATTTACCCGTTGACCCTACCTCCACATCCTGCCAGAGAAATGTTTTTGCCAGGCTTTTACTGTTTCTTTTGTTTATTTTTTAACACAAGAGCAAGACATCTCACAGGTGAAAGAAATAGTTTCTCATCATCCACTGCCCTAAAAGAGATTTAATAATGGCGGGTAACTTGTCAAGTATTTGCAAACAGCAGAGAATAAACACTTCTTGTCTCCTTTCTTTTGAACCCTGGGATTCTGTATAAGGTTATACCCCCAAACCAGTAGTTTGCAGTCATAGAAATTTATCTGGAATATCTAAATTGGATATGTTTATGGTATATGTTGTGTTTTTACCACAACCTATTTCTCAAAAGAGTAAATAACATAACCTATGGAAAATTGTTTAAAGGTTTTATAAACAAATTGAAGAAAAAAATCAATAAAAATGGAAATTTGATTTCCTTTGAACAAAATATGACCTTATTTTAAATTTAATTACATCAGATTTATTTCAGAGTACATTATACAAAAGATCTCACAACTCCTTTAAGTAACAATAAAATTATACAATTGCAATAGATTTTTTTTTTGCTCTACAGGGCTTTCAACTAAATACTTTCTAAAGTGCTGCCTGTCATAGTTTGGTTTAGGTTTTTGCAGTTTCTGTTTTATTTTGGTAGTATTTCCTGTTTAGCTTACTAATTTTTTATTTAATTGGTCTCACCTGTGTCATTTAGATCATTCCTTCCACCAGTGTCTTGTTTGTTTTCTGTGTATTTATACTCCGTGGTTTCTGTTCTCAGTGCAGTTCATTTATCTTTAGTTAACCATAGTCTTTAGTTATTATGTTATTATAGAATTACATTAGTTTATGGTTCCACTGTTTTTATTCCCTGGATTCCTGGAATTAAATCTGATTCTCCTGCATCCTGTCAGCCTCTCATCACCTGTGATCTCAACATATTTCATACTCTCCACCTCACATTTGTGCCTCTCCAAATGTGACACTGCCATTTTTAAGGCATTTTAGTGACTTGAATATAGACAAAAGTGCATTAAATACTTATATGCAGTTAGTTGTGAGGACTACATCTCATACAGATTTTATCCTCTGCAAAACTTTGTTGTTGGGCATATTCACAAGATTTTAATCCATTTTACATGATGCCACTGAAAAAAAGTGTAATGGCTAATTTGTGGTGAAGTAATTGGCAAAAGACTAAATCAATGGAGGGTTAATTTGATAATTCAAAATATTACTTGAATAAAAAAAATGTATAAAATGTAACAATGTGGAACTGAAAATGTTTCACTTCCTGTTTAATGCTACTTCAGCCATACTATTCTCCTCCAGAGATTTATATAAGGATGGCTTTAGTTTACAGGGTTGTCATTTATTAATAACTCAAGTCAAAAAACATTTTTGTTCTGCTAACATTGCACTTCGGAGGATGACACTTACCTCTGTTTCTGAGTTTTCGGCATGAAAAATCAACTTGAACAAATATTTGTTGTGGATTTCTTAAAAATTCACAAAATCCTCTCATGGTTGCAGAAGAAAATACAAGCCTGTTAAAACGTCTGCCCATCATTCCCAGTATGGAGTTTAATGAAGGCACTGAAGACTAAAGGAATATTTGTTCAGGACCAAGGCCACTTCTCTTGCTCTGCGATCAGACAGGAGCTTCATGATGCATGAAAAAGTGGTTTTCATTCAAACCCTTGCAGCACAGTCGGTCCTCCTTGTCTCTGAATTCCTCTTCATGTATAGCTCAGCTGTAAGGATGCTACTGAACTAAGGGAAAATACACATGTTATTTTCTTTGAAGAGGAAATATAAAATAGTACACATAAATAAATAATTGTGTAAGTCACACCACTTGTGCAATCAGTGTGAAGCCAGTGCAAATGAGCAGCCTGTGTGTGGCTGGTGTTCAAAGAGCTGCTATCTGATTCTTGCAGCAGAAGCTTCTGTCTGTCCTTACCAAGCCAATTTGTGCCGAGACATAAATATTCAGTGTTACATTCAACGTATCTGCATCCAGCAGACTTTCATTTTAAACCAAGACCAGCTGTTATCAAAGTTGGTTGGAATGGTAAAGCAGCTCCTTTTGTCACGGATTGGCTTAAACAGCAAGGTTTGCAAGTCCTGGCTGTGCTTCTTTCTCAGCGTGTTTGGTAGTGATGATGCAACTGTCAGAGTTTGAAGAACCTTTTTGTTTCTGAGAACAAGCGGCCAGAAAGCTCATGCACAACAGAGACAGCCAGGTTTCTTAAGTCTGCAGAATAAATTCAACTCACTACCCAGCCAGACACATGTTGGGGGTGAAGAGTTCAGTCAGAGCCAGATTCAGAATTTATTCCTGTAGTGAAAGATGTCTGTGAAGATGTTATAACTAATTCTTTCATTTGGTTTAGTCGGGGTTACTGCGTGATAATAAAATAAAACTTATTTGACTCCTCATTAAGCATATTCAAAATGCAAACATCTGTTAGGTTTTATAATTGTTTAAGAAAGACAAATCTGAACAAATAAATTAAGTGTTGTCTGTTTCTAAAATCAAATTTCTCGTGCAAAAAATGAAATCTAAGTCAGATTAAACATCTTAAATCAGGGACACATGCTTATTTTTTAAAGATAAGTAGTTTTTCTTACTTGATTTGCAAATTAATGACAAGTCAAATTTTCTTGTTCTGTTGGCAGATAAATTATCTTATTTCAAGAAACATTTACCTCATTTTTGTCTTTTTTGTTGGTTTTTAAACTCATTTTTTGTAGTCTTACCTTTTATTTAATTTGTTTCTTTAGTGTTTTGCTTATTTTTGCAAAGTATCTCTTTGTTTCACTTTCCAGGAACACCTTGCATGTTCCCTGAAGCCATCATCATGAACGATTACACTTCCATGCAAAAACACACGTTAAAGCTTTGTTAATGACTGTACATTACTTATAATTGTTGAAGACTAAGGGGTATTAAAAACATGTATGAAGTAGGTCACATTACATGGAAATATTCTGCATAATATATATGCCTGTTTGGATTTTCCTGGTCAGGCAGTATAATTGTTTAACACTGCTTTAAATTATTGTGGAATTTAAGGAAATTTTAATCCCTTCATTGATCCAATTTCTGATAAAACAATAAACATGCAATGGTGAAATAGAAACAGAACACAGAATAATGATTTAACTCACAAACTATCCATCCATTCTCAGCTGCTTATCCAACAGTGGGTTGCAGGGGCAGCAGTCTAAGGAGGTTCCCTCTCCCCAGCACATTAACCCATCAGCAGGATCCTGAAGCGTTCCCAGCCCAGTCACGAGATGTAATCAGTCCAGCGTGTCCTGGGTCTCCCCTGGGGCATCCTCCGAAAGGGACGTGCCCGGAACACCTCACCAGGGAGGCGTCCAGGAGGCATCCTAACCAGATGCCTGAGCCACCTTATCTAGCTCCCCTCCATGTCCAGGAGCAGCGACTCCCAGATGGTCGACATCTCACCCTATCTCTAAGGAGACACATTGTGGAGGCAACTCATTTTGGACGCCTGTACCCGAGATCTCATTCTTCTGGTCACGGCCTACAGCTCGTGAACAAACTAATCTTTATTAAAATCACTGCCACAATGTTTGCTGTGATTCCTCTTAACCTCCTTTTCCCTCTTTTTCAGACAGACAAAAGTTTAATAGATGGGAAGAGCAGCACAGAAGGGAACTTTTAGACAGAAAGGTGACACTTTTTTCCCAAAAGGCTTCAATTAGCCCATCAGCTTAGCACTGTCCTGATATGACTGGATCAGCCAGAACCAAGCCACTAAAGGGAGAATATCTTTTTAGTACTGAGCCTTTAGATAAAAGCTTAACTTTGTCCTTTAGGCAAGGTAACACGTTGCTAAAATGCACGTGTTACCCCGCAGAACATATTGTTTTTCTCTCTTGAGCTTCTCAAATAACAAATAAAGTTGTGTCTGATTCAAAAGGTTTCCACAAAAAGCAGAATCTTTGAGGAGCAAAGAAGGATCTGCAGTTTGTAAGCAAATATGTGAGTGCGAAATCTCAAAGAAATATTGAAAGAAAAGCATATTTCTCCCAATGCAGAGCATATCAGTTAAAATGTAAGCAATCACCCCCAAAAGACAAAAAAAAAAAAAACAATGTATAAAGTCAAAGGTGCTTTTGCAGATTGCATTAGTAAGACTGTTGCATAAACAACCACCATTAATCAGTCACTGATATAACCCAAAAACAATTAAACTACTTAAAACTTTAAGTTGCAATAAATGAAAAAAGTCAGGCTGGAATGGGGTTGTGTTAGTATCCTTGTCAAAACGGTTTTATACTTCTGTGATGGCAGTAATAATGCAAAAAAGTTCATTAATAATTTAGCAAAACAAATGTTACCTTCCAGTTGATAAATGTTCCATGGATATTCAGTCATGAACCCGGCCACTTCCTGTTCAGCATCAGCATGCCGGCTGCAGAACATATTCAGTTTGCCAAATGGAGCTTTGTCAAGAGAAGCTTTTAATAGAAAAAGTCTCTCTTGGTAAGTGAGTATTGTTTTTGTTTTAAATTTCTTTATTGATAAATTTGAACATGAATTGTTGACTTAACAGAGCGAAGAAAAGAAAAAACCTTAAACAGAAAAAATGAGATAATCAGCTGAAAAGGAAACATCCTGAGGTGGCACTCATGAGAACATCCTGAAAGACAAACTGTAATAATCATGAACGACATAAAGATAACCACAACAAATTTATACGTGTATCTCTGTGTGTTTAATGGTTATCGGTTCTTTAAAAGCACAGGAGTTAAACCAACTAAGCACTGGCCTGTTCTAGAGGTCTTTCCACCAAATAAGAACGGGTGCTGGTTCTGTGCTGGTGGCAGAACTAGTGCTTCCTAAACACTGGTTTTGTTTTCAACTGAAAACACCTTGTTGGTCCTGCGTCACCACATAATCACAGAAACAAAACACCCTGAGATGTGTAATATTTAATGTTACAATGACTCTGGCCCCAAACCTGCACTGGAGCCAGCTTGGTTGAAGAGGGACCCCTCAATGCCCCCCAGCCTCCCCATGCCCCCCAAGACAGCATCCAAGAAACAGATTAGAGGGTGTGTTTGGGAGAGTAGTTCAAATTGAATTGCAGAAAACAGTACAGTGGTAGAAACAACACAGCCCTGGCAGGTGTTTGCCAAAAGAACCCGATCACCAAAGTATCACTCCCCTAAACCTTGGATGTAAGTTTGCACGATGTCATTGTTGTATGTATTGATGATTATTAGGAGAAAACTCACACACACACTCATATAAACATTGCATATCTTTGATTTATGTTTCTCTACACTATGTATGAAAAGTTTTGCTCCTAAGACCAGTGTGCTTGTTATTTTTACAAGCACAAAATGTCTTCTGAGTGCATGAATTCCAGTCTTTAACATGTATAAATATATTAACAAAACACGCATTTTTGATGCTGCAGCCACAACTTACAATGCATAAACTCTAAAGATTTATTAGTCCAACTGTCAGGAGCTGAGAGTTGTTAAAAAAAGATTATAAAAAAAAAAGCAAAGCAGACAAATCCCAGCAGTTTGTACCGTACTGTACAATCAGGAAGTAATTAGAATTTTTTTGGCATTAGTATTAGAATCACACATTTTATGACAGGCTGTTTGAGAAGTTTCTCAGGGAAGCCTGAAGCATAAAGATTCTTTGAACACATAAGATCAATTGTCTCCTGTGATCAAAAACCACAGTGCTGCAATAGATTCCCTTTGAAGTTTAAGGCAGAGCTGCTGAAGGCTTCTGATTTCAAACATTGCTGATTTAGTGACATTTCATAACCTTTGCAGAGCATTATAACGCTCTAATCTTTCTCACAAACAACACCTTGTCCAGTTTTATACACACCAGCAGATTGATCTCAGTGGTTCTAAAGGAAATCTATATTTGGTTTTTAACCATCTCATTTGCAAAAGTAGAAATAATAAATGATATGGATGGATAAAATGTTTATTTAGATCATAGAAAAATGAGTGCTTTTAAATAGAGAATGTGTAGTTTTCACTTACTGCTGCCTCTCCTGGGTGCTGCATTGGATGTGAAGTTTGGAAATATGGAATGTAATTTAGAGTCCCCGCCAAAGCAAGCATCTAATCAAAATGCTCCATTATTCAGCTTTTTTTTTTTTTTTTACAGAAACAATACGATACAATACAAATGACTCTTTTATGTGTTTGGTGTGAACGTTCTGGAAATTTTTTGTCTTGTGATGTTCTCACTTCAGAACAACGACCAGCATATCTGCATACAACAGCTCATCATGCTGAGTTCAAGCCTAGTGTGTCAACTATAACTGGGGTGACCAGCTAGCTGAAGGTCACCAAATGGGGAAATTAGTCTGGCAGTCCTTTCCAAAGTGGAACGAGACAGTGTAAAATATCACTCATAAGGAATTCCAAACTTGGCTATTTTAGAATAAACTACTCCAAACTGCAGCTCTGAGTTAAAATACAGCTCCTGTTGACTCAAAGTTGTCTTTCTCTGGGTGCTCATCAAATCCTCTGAGTAGCAATATGTGTGACCTTTACATGATGAACCATGTTGGGCTACAGGTCTGACACGTCGTTTTGTCTCAGGAGTCTTTGGCAAAGAGGCTCAACTCTCTGCAGGGGATCAATGCACGACAGAGTTGAGGAAATTTTGAAAGCCCCACCATCCATTTAACAAGCAACTATAGAAAACACTGTGTGCTTGGCCTCATGAATCATATCTGCTCACCCACATCATTCCCTTTTATTTGCTCTAATATGTTCTTAGCTCAGGGGAAGGTAGGAAACCCTGACTTGTCACAATACAGAGTTGTCTATGTGTTTGCCTCTAATTTATTTTGTCTCTTGTCTTTTTCTTTTAGTTGAGCAGGGAGTTTCTTTATAACATGGCTGTTGCTGCACATCGCAGGACTATATAGGTTGCAGATGAAAGCATTGAGTAACTGACCAAAAGAAAAAAAAGAGTGGGAAAACCTCAACACGTTACCACATAACACTGGTGTTGTATCAATAACAGAAGTTCAGATTATGCATTTTGTTTTGGTTCTGTGTCTGATTTATTGAACATGATAAATAGGTTCTACAGCAGAAGCTTTACAGACTCTGCCCTATTCCCAGCAAGACCATCCTGCTTTTACTAGGTAGCCTATTCAAGAAGTAATGCTGAAGTTTTATCAGCTGTAGCCACATGTTCTCACTTCTACCTCACACATACTGATCTGTTAGGAGTCCTAGGAGTAACATTTCAATGCATGCTATAATTTTCACATGCATGTTATGACCCCAGTGGGAATTCCTTCATGGGGACAGGAAGTAGCAACATTAACACAAGAAAACAAAGAAAACTGTATATGTACAATAAAGATTTATTCAAAACCTCCCGAAATCAAGAGACAACCGAGAATAAAAGGTGTTGGTAAGCTAGTAAATTTCAAAATTACCCAGACAGGCAGAATCTCAGATCAGCTGAGTGGTAAGATGGGACACCAAAGTCCCAACCAAACACAGCTGCCCTGAATGGCAGTCTTTATAGCAGAGCTCAGTGGAGTGTAGCAGAGATCCAGCCAGTTATAAGGAGAGTGGGAACGCTGGAGACAAATCATAGAACAGCGTTCACTGAGGGCGGCATCAGAAGAATAAAGGAGTAGCCAATCCCCAAAGCAGCACCTACACAACAGACTGAGAAGTGACTTGTGTAGAAAGTGTGACGTCTTGCAAAATAATTTTGTCAAAGGTTGGATTTGAACTCAAGACATAATTACGTCCTTAATTTAACCAAATTGTTTTGTTGCTTCCATACAGTGGTGTTTAGGGGCCGGCTGTTGTTTCCTTGTTTTTTTTTATTCTTAGGCAGCTTTCAAATCTGCATTCTGTGCAGTGAAAAATGATGCTATATATCTACTTGATCAAGTATGTATAGAGTTGGGAGTCAGAATTTATGAGGTCTGGAGGGTTGGAAAACAACAGAATATCTCTTTCTCATCCTTTACATAATTATTTTTTGCTAAATGTGTCTTAAAACCCTCAAGCTAGAACTCTGTCTGACATACTTTTTTGCAGAAATGCCAGTAATGCTCTAAACAAACGTGGGATTCGTAGATACACATGACTGATCTGAAATGAGTTCTGTGCAGAAACAAAAGTTCTATGGTGCACATTATATTAAAAATGTACTTTCACAACACCATTAGCGCACACAATACACACACATTGCAACAACTGCTTAAAATGCAGTGAATAGTCCCTACATGCATATTTTAAGGAGGCAATGAGACACTCAAAATACTGCTGCACATTCATTTCCTGTGTGCATCAACAGTTAATCAAATGGACTCTTACTGTCCTGGATATAAGCTGTTTGGAGCTTTTTGGTTGTTTGGAGACAACACACTGCAAAAACAGGTCTGCGAGACATCCCATATACTTCCCAGTAGAACCATAAAGAGCCATAGCGAAGATGTGTGATGATGCTGTGCTTTTTTTGCCATTTTTACACAACCTGGCTTCTTAGTGTTCCCATTGACACTTTCAAGTTCCTCATGAGGTAAGCAATGTTGAAACTATGTTTAAAATGCTGAAACGTCCTCAATGCAATGAATTCACAGGAGGAGCAAAGAGCCACGTCGTTACAAACCGATTAATAACTTATTGTTACAATCCGCTGAACGAGTTCAGCTTTAGATGTGTTGCCGCCTGTTTCCATCCAACATCTGTGCTGAGCTGATGTTTCCTGAAAGTTCCTTCAGATGACATTCATTTAAGAAAATACTTATCATTATGTGTTCATACAGCCATTTTACAACCAGATGGATGAAGATTTGCAAACTGTTGGCTGCATTGACACCGCCTTACTGGAAATGTTATGTTAAATAGATAAATATTAATATTATATTATCTGCTCATCTATTTCAATGTTATTAATATGAATGAATGTATTCTCAGCATTACAAAAAGAAAAGATATCCAAACATAAAGAACAAGCTAATTGATTTAATACATATTGTCCAACAAACAATTGACCTATAAGCCTATGAGAAGTATATTGATTTCTAACAAGATCAATAAAATATTTTAAAAACTACTACTTGGTATGATGGTAAATGTCTGAAAAGGGTTACCTGAATGTGATAAATGAACGTCTGACAGAACAACACCGACTCTAAATGGAGAATAACTAATATCACAATCTGGAGACATTCTTATCTGCATGTTAGTATAATATAGAGCAGTCACATTTTATTTAAATCACATACCTAAACTTACTGCCTGTCCTTTTAAAAAATCAAACAGAAACATAGGATGAAAACCTACCGGCTGGTTTTCTTTTTCTGTGTAGTTCATGAAGCTGCTGCTGCAGCCGACCACATAGCGTGGTGGAAAATGATGTGAGGAAATACTCGTCAGATATAACGAATACAACAGAGATAAAAAAAAGACAAGAGCTGCTGTTTAGCCAGTTTAAACACACCCCTATTCCCCTAAAAGGAGTCAGTCCTACAGTTCTGCATGCTCACAGCACAGGTTTTATGGACCCATCCAGCTGCCGCTGTGCCATTTTGTGGCTCTGCAGTTCCTGCAAGACCTTATTTCCTCATATCTGCTAACCTGGACAGTGGTATTGATTTCTGGACTAACGTTAGACACTGGCACACAATACAATTACTCTCGATATAAATTTTAGTCAGACATCAGTGCATTCATATAAATCTGCTTCAATTGACATATCATTTTATTAAATATACACCGAATATATACAAAAAAAAAAGTTGGAATTTTTCAAAACTTGTGAAAAATCTTTAGCAAAGGCGTTTAATTAGCTGTTTTTTTCTATATTGTCTGTGAAGGACATCTGCGTATAATGACTTTTTCTTTCATAAAGAATGAGTTTTATGCAGAAGGAGTCAGTCAGTAAAACCTAGTATTCACAAGGGTTTTTTAAGTACAAAATATAAAGTTCAATTAAATGTAGTTTTGGCGTTTTAGGACAGGTTGAATTTTAAACCCGGAAAGAAAAACCTTCAGCAGCTCTGATCTAAGGGATCTTATTTCAAAATAAGCAATTAGGTATTGTGAGCAGGATGAATTTGCAACCAATCAAACATTTGAAATGATGTCAAATGGAGAGCCACATAGCAATGCTGGTCAGTGATGAGCTATCTGCAGATAATCCTCCTCCGTTTTCATTCTGAAGGTGCTGTCTGCAGACGTGCAGCTGCAGCACATTTAGGATGGTATTTAATGAGGTTCAGTAGTCTAGACAAATAACATTAAGGATGTGAATGTGTGACACTGACGCAACTCAGTTGTCTTTGTCTCAAAGCCAATAAGCTTAGTTTAGCATCATGATTGAGAACAAGGGAAGGTTGATCATCTGGCTATAGAAAATGTTATTTTACCTGCTATAAGGCTGCTAATAAAGTTAACATTGCAACAAAAGATCTTTTTACATATGTATATTCCTCTAGTTGTGTATTTTTATGATTTGATTTATTTTACAAAATCATGAATGCAAATTTGTTTATTAAGTATAAATAAGACAACAGTAGAAGGTTTGTGTCTTGCATCCTGGTTTTTTTTACACCAAACAAACAAGTTGAACTTGTTACATACTGAAAAATCTTCAGAACAGAA
>JBAMIG010000022.1:14061826-14077497 GCA_037177335.1 Kiunga ballochi
GAGGGTGGTATCATCCGCATACTTCAGGAGCCTGACAGAGCGGTGGCTGGAGGTGCAGCTGTTTGTGTACAGAGAGAGAGATAATTTCCATATTTATAAATATTATTATATTTATATATATTATATATATTTATATATATATATATTTCCATAAATGTACTCTAATGAGTACTTATTGCACTGTTTTTTGTTTATTAATAATATAAATATTCATTATTTCTATGTATTATTTATCATCTCTATATATTCTATTGTCTGCAATATATATTGTTAATGTATGGTGTGTATCTCATGTATGTTTGTGTGTAAAATACCTGCACATTCATGATTGAGCCTGTTTTATTTGATCCTTTATTTGGGTTTTATTGATCCTTGGGGAACCCCACATTGAATCCGAAGCCTTCCTGAGGAACATGTATCCAGACTTACAAAAAATTGTCAATCTTTGAGAAAACCATTCAAGAACAGTACCTGAGAGGCCCACCAGACTTTAGAGTCTGTTTAATAAAATCTGGTGATCTATTGTATCAAAGGCAACACTAAGATCCACTAAAACCAGAACAGAAAGTTTCTTTAAGTCTAAGTTACATCTAATGTTAATAACAATCTTTAAAAGGGCCGTCTCAGTACTGTGGTTCATCCTAAACTATAATATTGTGTTTATTCAAAAACTTGTGTAAGTGAATAAAAACTACTTTTTCTATCATTTTACTTAAAAAAGGTAAGTTGTATGAGGTCGGTAGTTATCAAGAATGTTTGGATCCAGACTACTCTTCTTCGGAAGGGGCCTCACCACAGCTGAAGTTCACTATGTTTAAAAGCTCAAGCTCAAAGAAAGCATAAAATGTCTTTAATAGCGATGTGGGAATGGGGTCTAAAAGGCAGGTTGTTGGGTTTTGCTGGGAGAAAATAATATAATCATATATTATATATTCAGAGTTTTAGTAAGGAGACTACAGATTCAAACAAGTGTGTATGTTATAAAAATTTCCATTCAATGATTAATAATTCATCATTTTTTTAACATCCTATTATAAGCTGAGATCTTCAGTGAAGGAATTCAGCAAACAGCCCGTTGTTACGACATACAAGTTTAAATCAATCATTTTGTTGGTGCTTTATCTGTTAACACTGTGTCAACATTTTTTTTACCTGTAATTAAAAAAGACTGTTGATCTGCAACTGTAGCCATTGGAAATAGGAGCATAAGTCATTATTTTTTATTGATTCTTTGTGGACCAATAAATTTACAAACTAATTTATTAGTGTATTAGTATCCACATGTGTGAAGGTTTTAGTGTGCTTTTAACCATTTATACAGCCTTTAAAATGACTGAAAAAGAACGAGAATGTGAATATTATGATGATAAATCACACTAAGACATGGCAGAAGCAGCAACCTCATTTGTGTGCTTTTTCATTACTCAGTCATATGATACCCGAGGCAGGTGTCTGAACCAACCATTAGAAAATGTGCCCTTTCTTTCATTATGCCCCTGAGAAACTACCAGCAGTGGACACAGCATCTGAAATGGAAAAGATAAAACTGAGGAGATGAGTTCTGCTGTTGTCACCTCAAGTTATTCCTCATCTTATAGATGATAATTACATCTATTTCCACTCATTCTGCTCTGAGGATCATCACAATTTTAAAAACTTGGAAGCAAATTCAAGCAACTTAATGTAAACATCTCATGTTGTTCACTAATGAAATGCGCACACACACTATACACACACACAGAAGGATAGAGACAAACCTTACCTAATTGACATCTGAGTGAAGGTATGATTGATCACCCCTTTTTCACTTAGATTCAATTGCAAATTCCTTGCTGTAATTTATAATCTTCTTGCAATTCTTGGTCAAACTTGAAGTCTGAATGCATTAAATGCTGAGCTGTGACATTTTAATCACTCTGGGAAAATCAACTTAGATGTGGAGGAGCTGCTTGTTACTGGAAATGAAACCTTCTTGTGGAAAACCTGATTGAAAGCTAATTTGTTCAGAATGCTTTTGCTTCACACGTAATGCTGTAAAAACTAATTAATTTATTCATTTCGTGTTTGAATCAAAAACATCTTTTAGTCCGTTTTACCTCTGGGCAAATCCCAACCAGTCACTGATAATAGGATTGTGGTTATACATTTGTTGTTGTTTTTATAACGTTGTTTTCCTTCCTTCTTTTCCATATTTCACAGAAATTGTGGTGAATCGCAAAAAGCTTCTTGGTGTCTGTGAATAATTACTCTCAGTTTGCTCTGTGGGATCAGGAGGTCAAGATGATGTCATGCCATTACAGAATGAAGCAGGCACAAGCTGATACAGTAGATGTGTAAACAGGTCTGCAACAGGAATGTTAAACATATAACCACAGAACACACATATTTACCTGATAATTAACTGTAAATCTGAAAACTAACACACAGAGTGATTGAAGAGCTACAGGGCATTTTTTTCTGCTAAAATCCAAGCTGAATTTCATTAAAGCTCATATTTTAAACATTTGTAGCAGATTTGAGCCTGGTAGTCAGTATACATAAATATAGGATAAAGAAATAATAATGAAAAAAAAACACAAAAGCTATGGTTAACATTTGTGTGGGTGATAAGCAATGCTATATTAACCCCTTAATGCCTTAATCAAGAAGAACAGGTCAAAAACATCAAGCTTTTAATATTTGAAATTTTTATTTAACCTTTTAAAAAATCTGTCACAAAAAAAATGATTTATTTTGTCTGTATATTTACAATATATTACTATGGAATAGGTTAAAATGATTGGTATAATCTTCTGCTCTCTGGTATTTAACAGGAAAACCAGTATCATATGATGAAAAAGGTTTCTGCCATTCTCAGAGACTATAAGCATTAAATATGATACGTCAGACCATAAAGAGTCAATATATGTGATGGCTGTGAACATGCAAAATGCAGCAGTTTGTGCTGAAACTGAACAAGCTTGGGTGCTTAGTCTGCCCCAGACAAGTTTGGCTTGTTGGACTTTAACTTCTGAAGAGCAACGCATGTTGATCAGGGATGCACAGCAACAGATCAAGTGAAGGTCAGCTTTGAATCATCTCCTTGTGCAAAATCAATGAATTCAGAATTTATTACTGTGCTGACACTTTGGTTTGAACTCAAAACTGGTGGATTTTGCCTGTTCAGGACAGGTTCTTGTTACATTATTTCATCACAAATTGCAGTAGCCAATGCTGTACTACTCAGAAAGAAAAGTAAATTTTCTTTCTAAATACCCAATGCTCGAACACCTGAATGCCTAATAAATGGATATATTAAGCCACTAAGGTTAAGGTTCTAGTAACAAGTTTTAGTTAAGATCCATTTTGTTATGCTCCTTATTTGTGCAGATACAGTAAAATCCTTCCTGCCAACCATTTCAAGCAAATATCCTCTTTTGTGATTTCCCTGGGAACCTATAGGGAGTACTGTACAGCTTTTGGTTGGAGCATCCAACAGCACAGCTGACTCTGACTGTTTTCTTGTCAGTAAAATGTTATAACAATAATATAATATAATATAATATAATATAATATAATATAATATAATATAATATAATATAATATAATCATTCTCAATTAAATTCAATTAAAATTTGAAATATTTATTCAAACTGTCTCTTTGCTTTCTGTGATCCATGCACCAACAACTGATCAACCTAAATTTGATTCTTTATGAACTTTTATGTCACTATTTTGCTGTACATATCTGTATTCACTAAATACTACATATAGTTCACACTCACTGATATTAGCTCATACTCTGCCCTTACAGCTGTATGTTCTGTAGCTAATTTTACTATAACTGTCATTTTTTTATTCTTGTTTTGTCAATTTCTATTTTGACTATTTCTACATGTTTACTGCAAACCTTGTCTTGTATTCTAAGTTGTTAAAACGTTTTTTAAATGGTTTCAGCTGTTTTCCTGTGCACAGCTGTGCCAGTCCCACCAGTAGGTTAAGTGACTTTTTAGTTAAGCCAAGTTTTTACTCAGTGAGACATTTTCTTTGACTCTATTTAATTCTCTGGTATTAGCTTACACAGTACTGTCCTTCCAAAAACGCAGGAAACCATTCTGTGTTTAGACTTCAGTAATCTTATGTCTTCCATTAACTAATGATTTAGTGACAAACATGTATGTGCCACAAGAGTACTCTTATTTGTTATTTGCCGTCAGTAATTGAATCACTGCTGTCTGTTCTATAGCTTACTCTGACAGCATGGAGTCTGTTTGGAGCTACTGAAGACCCATGTGACCATTCATACAGAAAAGTCAACAGATGTCACAACTGTGAGTATTTTGAGGGCTCTGGGCTTGCTTGCTTCCCTCTGTGAAGCCATCCTAATTATCTCATAGCAGTCCAATAGAAGGCAATAACCCCTGGATGCAAAACGGGAAACAAAAATGCAAGATTTTTTTTTTTTTGTCTACAACTCTGCCTTGGTTACAGTCCAAACCATCATGGGCCTGCACACGCGTGCACACAATTCCATCCAATATAGACAGAGTGACTATACCTGCATGTATTAAACACATATATGATAAACAGTAGAAAAATAGTGGGTCCCCCAAACACGCACAAACACACACAGAACTATCCTGTCTAAAATTTGCTGCTCTGTTTGGGCTTTAACTTTGAGAGCATTAATCACCACCTTAACAGTTTCTGCATGGGCAGGGCAGACGGATTTAGTGAATGGCCTAAACCTCCCACCGGACAAAAAAATGTTTGTCATTAAAGGGACTCATAATGAACCTCAGCCATGAAACAATATGCACTCTCAAAGGGTGAAAACGGAGAGGTCTGAATCAAAGTAGCCATTCAATTCTGTTTATTTGGTCTCTGAAGTAATCTAACACCAAAACAGTTGCACAATAAATTCTAAGAAAAAGTCCTTTGAGCTTTTATTGCCAATGTGTTTGCCGCATGCAGAGTAATCCTCGCCACCACACAAAAAGCTCAGCTGTAAAAAATACCCTTTACATATGGAAACAAAGCCCACATCAGAAAAAAGGTATTTTAGTATGAACTGAATAAATACATTAAGAATGAATGAATGAAAAACAAACAAGTGCATTTAAATCATATTTATAAATCTAGGTTTTCAGTATCCACTTGTAAGAAGGCAGAGTGCAGCACAACTGTTATCTTTAGCCTACCTCCGTTAGCCAGTTAGCTCCTATTTATTGTGATAATTAATGACATGTGAACTAAGAAATTGATTTTTTTTAAGGTGGCTGCTACAACTGGGACTAAAGCCTCCCCCAACTTCTAAACTCCTCATTTACTTTCAGCTGAAAGTAGTAGTAGTAGTAGTTTCCACCCCTGCAAAGCAGACATCTAGACTTAACATATTACCTTTGATGAAATTCCTCGCAGAGAACAAAGATTTGGTTTAACGCCTTCCTAGATGGTAATTTACAGCCTCAGAGAAGGTTTATACTTCTATAAACCTGAGCTAATGCTAAATTCAAAACCAGCATTTTATCTCAAAAACATCAACATACAGCAAATTCTCTGTAAACAACTTGGAGAAACATGTTTTCCTGGAATTTGAAGACACAAAGATTCACATTGTAGTTAACATTTAGGTTTTATATTTATTTATTTGATAAAATAATATTGGTTGCTGGTTGCTGGATTAAGTTAAAGTTCAAATTGACATGATTTGTATAGGATTCAATCAATTTAGCTGGTATATTATAAAGATTCCTTTGTTTTAATACTGATTATATTTTTGTGTGCTTTGATTCTTTCATGTCTGGATGATTGATCCGTGCCGAATGCATCACTTTGAAAGTTAACATTAACATCTTGCTCATATTTGAGATGTTTAAGCATGATTCTGAAGAAAGCATCAGTACTTGATGACAATATGATGATTATTCTGATATGCTAATTTGGGCCCTGAGTTTCTGCTGAGGACCAAACTGCTTATTAGGTGCCTGATAAAAACCTGTGTGTGCCAGTCTATATCAAAACTGGACACAGAATGAGTCTAAAAAAACAAAGAAAATTTGTATAGCATGGCTTCATGACAATGTCATCTCAGGGTGCTTCACTGACAAAATAACACAAACGGTCCCCAATGAGTTTTACTTAAAGCAACATGAATACCACTCACTTGCTGTCATCACCAGTCCAACTATGTACATTTTTATTTTTAAATGATGACAAAGTAAAACAAAGGATATTTGCTGCAAAACTGAAAGGCTCATTAGTTCATTTTCAGAGACCTAATAGCTTTAAAGCTGTGCGCTACAGGCTTTTCTATCTTAACTTCTTTGCAATGGGTTGCAGACCAAAAACACACAAAAAAAATAAGATTTACTGCAATTAACATTAAATGAAATTGATGAAACAAATACATGAAATGTCTGACAGGACGTATTACTGGTTAATTTGATCAGATATAAAGCAATTTTACCTCTTATTATTGTTCAGTATTGATCTAATGCTGACTAAAGGGCTTTTTTTTTCTTTTTACTTTCATTTTTTTGTTTCCTTGGGAAAACTCTACCGACTTTCCTGAAATGTGTCGAGAAGCAAACATCTTGCACAGACCTGCTACCTGTCATACAAAGCCATTAACGGTTTGTATTACACGAATAGACTGAGCGGAGAAAATCTTCTTGTGCTGCCTGGTTCTCATAATGTCTGTGCCACTGCACTTCCTAAAAATGGCATCTTCCTTTTCCCTAATATGACAGCATAGATCTCCACTGGTAAGGCTGCTCCATTATTAAACTATCACTCACTTAGATTACAGTTGTGATGACATCTGATCATTAATCACCAGCAATAGAAGCCTGCCACATCCAAAGTCTATTAAGAGTTAACAGTCCAGTAGTTCAGGTGATTACAGCAATCCTGTGGCCATATCAGCTCAGCGTGGAACAGAGCTGAATAACAATTCAGCATCCTGAGAGTCAAGCACCTACTTCTATAATTTAATTGGAGACAAATTGGCTGAAAATAGAATATTGGAGGAGCCTGGCATGTTGCGAGCAGGGATATTTTGACTTCAGGAATCTCCATAGCCAGAGTAAACAAGACATTTATATAGAGAGACAATGCAGTCCTACACTGTGACATAAAGCTGCATTAAATATTCAACTTTTAACAAAATCCCATTTAACTGCTCATTTTAACTTGAGGCTTTTGTTTTCCTTGAAATTACAATTATTCATGGTTTGGCCTGCAGAGGGGAATGACTGACACTTACTCTCCTTGAGCAATAACATGTTCAATTGAACTGAGCCGAGCTGTCACATTAACATGTGGTGAGGCAAAGGACCCACAAACATGGAAATAAAGTAACTAAGACAGACTGGAAAGTTGCTAAAATGCTGAACCGAACAATCCAAATGTGTATTAGAGCACGTTATTTGTATGTTTAGTAATTAAAAACAAATTAAATTTATTTATGCTTTTCATTTGTGACATCTAAAGTAGAATGATTTGATTCTCATTAACCACACGTCAGTGTAATTCTGCTTTAGTCAATGATGACGGTGGGTATATTCATCCTCTCTTTCAAAATTTGCCTTTTCAGCACAGAAGGAAATGTTGACTGACTTGAATGTTGAGATCTCCATCAGTATTGGAGTCCTTAGCAGCTCTTTCTGGATATAAGGTAGAGCCTGCGGCAATGTGACAGTCAAGGATATTTATAAATGGAGAGAAGATGAAGGGTGCAACTTTTGAAGTTTCTACTTTTTGATGACAGAGAAGCACAAAAGGAGACAAAAAGCAGAGACAGCGGAAGGCGGCTCAGATAGGATGTGATCCCTGGTCAGTGCAGACACACTGGCTTCACCAACAGAAGAAAGTTAATAAGCTGGTGATATCTAAAAGCGAGCTGAGGACAGCTGTCTACTGCACACTGTTACAATGACAGTTTTTACAGTGACATTGATCATTTACGTAAAACAAGAGTGACATAAGTGTCACCAGTCATGCTAAGCTACCTGAGCAAGCAGACACTAGTTAATTTCTTGAACCTGTATCATTTTCTTAAGTGAACACATTTCAAACAGATTATGTCATCATTAGTTTCTCTGACAACATCCAGACACGCAAAACTTATTTAAGTTGTTTAAAGGATACAGATTGCAGAAGACAGACCTAGTGCTGTGTGTTGTTTAGATTGGTGGAATAGTGAAAGGGACATTTATGCCTATCTTCTGAGAAGTTTATTGTAAATGAATAATTTTTAACACATTTTTCTTTACTAACAACAATTTTTGCCCTGAACTTGTGATTTGTTTTCTTTCTGATCACCATTAAAATATATTTGTAAAAATACACTGTAGAGTTTTAGTTTTAGTTTTTTTGGGGGGGGGGAAAGCTTTGCTAGAAAAGGTATTTCAAAAGTATTTGATATAAATAAAATAATCTGATGGTGAGTTCTGAGAGTGATGTAATCCTATAATGTGAGTATGAACAATGATCATATAGAAAGATAGTAAACACGTCGTGCAGGTGTGTTTTTGATCATGTTAACAAAAATATTTGCATGTTATACTCTGCTGAGCCTATAATACAGTTTTCATTCATTGGATATAATTTTAAAGTTTTTAAGCATTTACTTTTGTAGGATAAATTATGAGATCACAATAATAAAATTTATTGCTCTACTGAAAATGACTGAATTACAGGAAAAAAGTGGCAAATTGACTTCCTGACTGACATGAATATTCAGCCAATAAATGAATGTTTACCTCTAAATGTTGCTTGTATCATATGATGCATGTGGTTTCTAAGACATTTTGCATCACTTCATGGTAAAAACTTTGTTTCAAAACTATGTTGTACATGATCTGATACTTATTTATGACAACTGGCAGATACTAAAAGCCAAAAGGATAAAGGTTACTACAATAATACTGACATATCCACTGACATAAGTATCCATCCATTTTCTGTACCGCTTATGCCAATGTTGGGTTACACATAGCAGGAGCATATCCCAGTAACCATAGGGCGAGAACAGGGTAACCCTGGACTGTAACGTCCAGGGTTACCCTGCTTCTCTCCAGTCAAACACAATCAAACAACCTCTATCTCTGGACAAAGGGTGGAATCAAGGGCATGGAGAGAATCCATGCTAACATGGTAAAACATGCAAAGTCCTCACAGAAAGGCCTCTATCTGAGCTGAGGCTCACACCAGCAACTTCCTTTCTGTTTGGTGCTAACCACCGCATCACCACGCAGCCCAAATGGTAAATATACAGCAAATGATGTTGAATAATGTTAAATGTTAAATATTTTTTTAAATGTACTTAAATTCCAAATAAATACTTCAGATCAAAAGATAAATAAATTAGACTGCGCTACTCATTTAATCCCTGGGTCAGGTTTTAAAGGATTACATACATTACCCTCAACGTTTCAGGACTGAATTGAATGTACCGGTTCTTTAATTACTTATTAAATGCTTTTTATTAACACAACCTCTCCATATCTAACTGACAAAATGTAGGAAATGTCTCAAAAAACGGTTGGTTTGTAATTACTGTTAACACTGCATGTCTCAGAGCTGCACTGGAACAAAGACAGCTCATTAATAATGCAACAACGTGACTCTCCATCCCTCATTCTTGTGAAGTTTTCTGCGTTAAATGACTTTCAGTCCTCGCCACCCTTTCCCATGCTACTGCTGCAGAGCTCCCTGGCCCTACAAGCCAATTAATGTGGACTTGGAGAATATTTTGTAGCCACAACCTACACACAATTTCAACACTTTTCAGGGAAGCAACTGCAAGTGCTTTTGACTTCTGTGCAATCAATAGATATGAAATGCCCTTTTAAGTCTTGATGGTGTATAGCAATGTTATTGTTTGATCTTTATTATTCTGTAGAGAATGGAAAAAGTGAAGAGAAAAGAGGAAGGAAATTGGTGGCAGGAGAACGTCGTCAGGTCCTGCATGGTTATGTGAATACCCGCATACAAAATAAATGAGGCCATGCGTGTGTTCTCTTCAGGAGGCACAGTAATGAACACTGCACCATTTTTCTTCTGAGCCTAAATGGTCTGTCACACGCTTAATGTAACAAGACAGACTGTGGAACAAGTGGTCAGCACACTAAAACTTGAGTTAATTTGATGTCACACATTGTATGTTTCTAAATGTTCAACAGGGAGAAACTACTGAGAATTTTTTAGGAGAAATATTTTGGGATAGATTATTTTAAAGTTTTTTATTCTGCTTGGAAGAAGATAGTTGTGATTAGCAGCAAATATAAACTAAAAGTATGTTTGCAGTTCCTGTGTATGCTGACAATTTATGTATGACTTTATAAATAGGTTTATTAATTATCATGTTGTATATTTAAGTCTGTAATGTGACAACAGAGAATATTTGCATTTGTTGAGCCAGACTAATATGTGGTTACAAACTAAAACCTGCTTTTTCCTCCCTTTCTTGTTAATTATCATTTTAACTCATGTACCAGTTTAGCAGACATTTAACACAAAATCAGTCAATGATCATTTTCCTTTTAGATCTCAAAGTAATCTGTCATAAAGATTGTCTAATAAGCATACGCCAGCATTAATAAGTGTTCCAGATTTCATACATTCATTCATTCATCACAGCTGCATGATAACTTTATCTGATAATGACTTTTAGGACTTTTATTTAATTTATGTTTACGTTGTGATTTTTGCTGTTTTTAATTCTTCTCTATATCTGTAATGCTTTTACTGTTTTCATGTAAAGCACTTTGAATTGCCCTGTACTTGAAGGTACTATAGAGATAAACTTGCCTTGCCTTGCCTATATCAGTGGTGCACAAACTTTTTGCCTCCAAGGGCCAAACTGAAAATAAGCCAGTGAGCCACGGGCCAAACATTGCAGCTTTAAAGCATCTCTTGTCTCTATGCCACTGCCTGTGGTTTTCCATGTGGATGTGTTGAGTCCAAGAGCTTGAGGCTGCATGTGCAAAGGCTCATGGGGGATCTTTCCAAGTTGATAAAACTATATAAATATGAAGAAAATGTTTACATTAATATAAAATAAGCTGCATAAATGTGAAATACACAAAGGATTAAACATTGAAATATTAAAGTTGATATGAATAGAAACGCAATAAGTGAGCTGTTTAGATGAAAGAGACCTAATGGACATAAGTAAGAAATTTTATTATTATCCATCATTAGGCTCTGAAATGTCTTTTTATCAAGATGTGTAGGTTTCTAAATATAAAATATTTACTAGTGGGCCAAGAGAAAGTGCGGGTAGGCCAATTTTGGCCCACATGCCTCACTTTGGGTAACCCTGCTCTATACGCCTTAATTCAACCCAGGGTTGTAAGAGCTGGAGGCAAATCCAGCAATTACAAGACAAGAGGCAGGATACACCCTGGACAGGTAACCAAGCCATCACAGAGGTTTTATACAATTTTGATTGAGATTATTTTAAATAATCAAGTGATTAGCAAAACAAATAATCATCATTGTAGTCTAAATAAATGGTCATTCACAGAGGAGCTGAGGAAACACGGAATAGAGATATGAAACTGTACTGCATTTCTTCATCCCCCATCTCGTATGTCCAGGTGATGGTAAGGTGTTCGCAAAAGCAGAGAGTTTATTTTGTTGAGTATGTTTTACTGTGCCCGACTCAAAGTTTTTCCATGAGACTGAGGTTTGTGAAACCTCTATGGCAGTGACCATGGCTAGGACATGTTAGCTTCACTGCTTTGTACTGAGAAGCTAACGGCACTGTCCATGGTGCTGTAGAGGGAGAACAAATAGCTTTTCTTGCACTACCGCTTCTTCTTCACTTTTGTCCTGCATACACTATAAAAACTCTGGGTTTCAACCTATATACTCTATGGAGCATTCTTATAAGCGTGATTAATGTTACAAGCAGCATGGAGCATGCCCATATGAGCAGGAGGGTCTTAGAGACACACCTGTGTCTGCAGATTGTTTTTATATTAACATCCAGTAGAGGCATAACTCAGAATACACCACAAAGAATACAGCAAGAGTTATAATAATACTTTAAGGGAGAATTTATGACAGTTTCACAACAGAGCTATGGTGCAATCTGGGAGAGGAGCGAGTCATGTAAGAGGAAGTAACAATACTGATCTTAGCTGCAGTAGTTTTTTTTTTTTATATCAAAATATTTTATTGATTTTCACATAGAGGAAACAACACATTTGAGCATCAAATCATAGGCTCCTGCAAAGTTTATAATTTGGGTATGGAGCAGGTGTGTAGTCTATACATAGATAAGGAGTAGGGCCGCCAAAGGTTTAACGATTCGAGTTATCTGTCAGTACTATATATCACTGTCCTACAAAGTTTACAGAGAGCCAATGATTTGGCAAAGATGTTAAGGCAAAACTTAAAATGTAACAAAATATATGAGAGATAGAATACATAACAGAAAAGACAACTTAAACCCTAAAAGAAAAAAGGAGAAAAAAAAACAAAAAACAAAAAAAAACATAAACCAACCCACCCCTTCTCACTGCCGAAATGCTGTACTTGCTCCACCACACCTAGGACCTGGATTTATATTATGCAACATGCTGCATAGCTGTACGTCCTTTTAGAGCTGGAAATGTATGCAGAAAGTGCCAAGGGATTGTTTCAGGGAAAATCTTATTTTTTCGAGTTTTAGACAGGACATTACATCTTGCAGCCATTGCGAATGAGATGGAGGGGAGGTGTCTTTCCATCTGATTAGAATGGCTTTACATGCCAGAAGTAAGGCAAAGGCTACTGAGCGTTTTTTGACAATGCTCAGATGCGTATGACCCTCCAAAACCCCAAAAAGAGCAACAACAGGGTCTGGTTCCAATCTAGTGGTTAAGACTTTCGATATTGTACTAAAAACATCTTCCCAATAGGTACTCAACTGTGGGCCGGACCAGAACATGTGGCTGAGAGAGGCCTCCACAGTGTTACATCTAGAGCATAGTGGACTAATTTCAGGATACATAGAAGACAGCTTGGCCTTAGAGATGTGAACCCAGTGAACCAAGCTGCAGTAGTTTTGAATATAAAACTGTCAAACCTGTTTTCTCTCCAGAGTTGAGCTTTAATTGTAAATATGTGATCTTAGTTTGTATCATGTATCTGCTGTAATCTCTGGACATTTGTTGCAAGCTGTGATCACTGCAGCACTTTTACTGACCAGGAAACAACAAAAACAATATATTGCTCAAATTTGATGCATCACAATTTTCCATTATATGTTTAAAAAGCAAACAAAAGCCAAATAATTTCCTGGTGACTGAGGGAAACTCATAGTAACTTTGTACTATGTTCATGAGCATCTCTGCTTTGAAGTACTAATACACTGTGGACTTGCAGAAAAATATTTATCAAGGATGCTTTAAAAAAAATGAACAATTACCTTATTACAAGGACACACATTTCAGACTTTGGTTGTTTTGCTGTACCAACGTGAGGCTCAAAACAGTAACCTGCTTATTGATGACATGTTCAATGTTTTCTTACTAAGTTGTATTAAAGCAGTGAGGTTATGTGAATCTTTTTAAGCCTATTTGCTATAAATCAGCACACGGTTGTGTGTTATATAGTCTGACCTGGTCTGGTGCAGAGGTAGAACAATGCAATGCAAATGTTTCTTCCTGCAAACTTCGGACAGTTCCATAGAGCTACAATTTAAAATTTAAATGCATACATCTTCTTTGCATCTTCTTTGGTGATGCAGTTCTCCAGTGTTGTAGGGCAGCTACTAAACAGAGTTTTACTTAAAGAGGGAAAAAGTGTGGATTTAGATAAAAATGTAAGAAACACATATATGTTCTTTTGAAAAAGAAGTGATAAATGATGTCCAGGATTTGTCATTTATAAAGAAAGGCCTGAAAGAACACTGTGTATGACTGACCCAGTTACACTGTGTTTATAATCATCTCTTGTGTCCATGTGTTCCAAGTAAACCTTTCATTCCATATCAAAACACACTAAAGGGTTTGAGGAAAAGAGTTTAAATGCTGCAATTAAATTGAAATAAAGACCAAATAACCCAAGAGGGGATTAATTGAGAACTTACTATTTTAACCAAAATGCTGTTGTGTTGCATGTCAGTATAAAAACAAACACAATGAACTGAGTGTATGTTTAAACAAAACACAATGAATGAAAAATTTCTGCAACACCAGATAGCATGAAAAACACCAAAACAAAGCAAAGCATCATAATGCAGGTGAATGCATTCAGACTGTTTGTGGTTATAAATTTTATAATGAAAAGGACAAATCTTTTAAGTCAAGAGCATTTTTTTTCTGAAAACTCTTCATTTAACCAGTAAGTGTGACAATGTTTTTTTTTTTTATCTGTCTGTAAAGTTATTCATTCATTCATGTTACATACTGCTTAGTCCAATTTAGGGTCATATGTCATAGGTACAGGACAGGTTACCAGTCATTTAGGAGGCAACACAGAGAGACAAAAAACCACTCACACTCACTTTTCACACCTAATATTATTAGTTATATTAATATGCGATTCAAATTAAAATGAAAAGAAGATACTCACACAGCTTTTGGAACTGTTTAGTAATATAAGTTTGATGCAAAACTTTCACTTCATTAAAAAAAAAAAAAAAAAAGTCTCAAAACAAGAAAATTAAGGGAGCAATTACAAGAAGTTTATTTTAAAGATACTTTAGAAAAGGAGCTTAAATGACATGAAAAGTATGTTGAAAATGGTGTACAAATGTAACACAAACTTTCCCCACATAGTTCTTGCAGTTCCAGTTCATTCAAGTATCAGCATGACGTCATGAAACTACTCTGATATGAACTGAGCTACTGAACCAAGGTGTCTGATGAGATCTGATCAAACCATCAGTTGAACCACATCACTGAAGTAATCATCACTTTGCTTCATCCTCAGTGGTTTATTTCCACGTAGCAACTTAAAAACACACTTCCTTCATTCTTACATTCTTAGGTAGTGCCAAAAATAAACACAGGTGATGATTATTTGGGTGTAAGGCTCCAACATTAAGCCTGCAGAACATTAATAGACTTCAATTGACATTTTAGTGAGATTACACTCAATTTTATTGTTAATCAATTTCATATTTTTGCTTAGAATTTATTATTACATGGCTATGTTACTGGCAAATAGGCGAAAAAATCAAAAAGAAAAAGCAGAAAGCATTTAAAATGTGTTGTCGGCAGAATCAGCAGGAGCCATCTGCACAGAAAGCAAGACATGCATGCAGGTGATACCACAGGCTAGCACCTTGTAAGGTTTCTCTTTTTTTCCATAAACAAGAATTGTGCCTGCATGCAGATTGTTTTTAGGGAGCTGCTGAGTTTGGGGCTTATTGTGTCATCAGTTTTGGCTGATTTTTTTATTTTTTTTTTTATTTTAGCAACTGCCTGCGTCAACCCCATGACACTGTCTGCTTAGCACCATGGTGCTCTGCTGACATGTGACGCTTTAAGGGAAAACATTGTGAAAACTAAATCAAAACTGTGAACTCACTTGTGACATGATAATAGCAATGCAGTTCAAATTGCAATATAGCAATTAGACACTTACTGTGTGTGTATGTGTGTGTGTGTGTGTGTGTGTGTTCATAGTTTGATAAACAATCAGATTACATGTACACCCCAGAAACAATTTTATGGAAATAGAAACTATTT
>JBAMIG010000022.1:14084278-14100247 GCA_037177335.1 Kiunga ballochi
CTGTGAGTCCGTCAATCAAACAGATAAACAAAATAAAAAAATTTTTGCTTCACACCTCTTATATTCATATTATATTTGAAGGTGAAGATAACATGTGCACATTTCTTCGCATATTTCTTTGCACATTCGGTACTGAATGGGCTCAGCATTGTTTACACTTTTTAAATTAAGTTATTAATGGAAATAAGTTTAGTAATTCTGTACATTTACAATCAATTCAATCAGGAAAATTAAGTTGCTGTCACTAACCACACAAATAAGTGGGATTCATGTGCATAAAACACACACCCACACACACACACACACACACACATACACATACACACACACACACCCCTTTGTTAATCACTGATGCAATAACTGGGAATTCTTAACTCTGCCCGTCATGAAATGGTTCTGTCAGAAGAGAACAAAACAACAGCACACACTGGGAATGCTGGCAATTTGCTGTAGTTTCATATTATAAGTAATCAACATTGTATTGAAAGTGATGTGAATATAATTTACTTGTCAGTAGAGTGAGACAATCTGCTTCTTCAGGACGTGTGTGACTCTCTGCACTTCCTATCTTAATTAAAATGATCTCAGTTCCAATTTGCCGTTAATCTGATAAATAAATATGAAGACGGTACTTAAATACACTAATTAATCTCTTTTATTAACATTACAATGTGTTCTGAATTTACATCATGAATGATAAGCATTCAGAGTTTCTGTTTGTTTTGTGTGTGTGTGTGTGTGTGTGTGAAGGCGGGGGTGAGTGTTGACAAGAATAAAACTGCTGACTTGTGCCAGCAATTATGTATGCAACGTTATATATTTAAATTGTGTCACCTTTATCACACAGTCTTGTGTTAGATTTCAGGCTGTGTTATGTATGCAAGCCAAACACTGTCCTAACAAAGAGGTTGCAATAAAAATGCACGATGCAGCAGAAGCTCAGCGTTTTGGGTGCCAATGAGAAAAATGCCACTTTTTTCTCAACCAGGAAGATTTTAAACAAGCAGAACATCAAAATGATAAAAGTTCTGCTCTGTATTTATGATGTTTTATTGATGCATTGGGAACTTAAATAACCTTTTACACAATATTTATGTTTTTTTTCACATTTTAGGCTTCCTCCCTTTTTTGTGTGCCACTCAGCAAACCCATCATGTCCCGCCAAAATAAATAAATAAATAACCAAAAAACAATGAAAATGGTGACTAAAGGCCGTTGAACAGCAGGTTACCTGTCTGCTCATCAGATAATTGCTCCTGACATTTTGCCTGTGTTGTTTTTATCCAAACTACTCTGTTGCTTTGCCTTCTTTTGTCTCTTCAAAAGCAGGGGACACAGTTTAAAAATGCCATCGTCTTTGCTGTCTGCTGAGAATCTCAATATTTGACTAAATCTCCTAATTACCACACAGTTTGCTTTGACAGTGCTCAGCAGTTTCTAGAACGCTGCAAATATTTCTGATCCCCTCACAGAGAAAAGTCAACATCCATAGATCCAGCAGCCAGCAGGTAAATAATGGAAAGCGTCGGGGGGAATTGTGAAATCCAAAATAGTTCAACTTTGAGTAGGATAAATAAAAAAAAGGAGCCTTGTTGTGATACTCCAGTTTTCTTTTGTCAGATTAAAAGCAAACAAACACACAATGATCACACATTTACCTGTATAAGCAACTGTGACTGGATTCTGTCACTTATATACATTTTTTTCTAGTCAGTTGGAATAAAAACTAAACTATTAAGCACATCCTGTTGCTCCCTTTTCCAATATCTCTCCATACTGGTTTAGTACAGTAAATATGCTGCTTTACATCTGCTTCATCTGGAAATAGCAGCTCCCTCCAAGAGAAAAAATCTGGGTTTTAAAAAAAAAAAAAAAAAAATGAAGCCACCTATTTGATCCCAAAGCTTCAGAATAAAGCTGCTTATTGATTTACACAAACCACAGGGCTGATAGATTTTGCGAGTTGTATTTGGACCTCAGTGACACAGACAAAGAGTTGCTTCTGAGTGATTGATCAGTGTATAAAGTTCTACACCCCTGTTTCTGTTGCCTGAATGTGATGCGTTTATTGATGGCTGTGAAGTGGATTTCGATGTTCCATCAGCGGCTCTCAGATTTGTATTCTTTCATTGTGTTGTAGGTTCTTCATTGTGGATGAGCAGCATCATGTGAAAAGCACAAAGAGAAGCTGTACCTGCTGCAATGTTCTGGCTCTCACTAATGCAGACACAATGTGGACTGTTTCTCAGTGGGTAAGTCTTTCATAAAGCAGGCTTAAACTGGGAAATGTCAAAAAAAGAGACGAGAAAATGACAACAGGTAAAATAATCCTCATTGTGCAAACAGATTTGTAACAGTTGGTTACTTTATAGAAGTGTTTCTGCAAATCAAAACTCAGATCAAACTCAGATCATTGAAGTTACACTGACTCTACATGTGTAAAGTAAAAAACCTGAAAGCTAAAAACATGAAATTAGGTTTAGCATAGATAAAAGTTGGTACTTCACATGTCACTTGTTGCTGGTGTCTCTCATCTCATTCTCACTTGTCTCTTTTATGACCTGAGGAGCAAATTAACAGCCATGAATACTGATTGGAAAGTCTTGAGGCGTCATGTGTGCGGCATAGATGAAAATATGTAATTTGGCAATATCTTGCTTCAAGCAAAACTCTTGATTGTTTCATTTTCCCAAAGGCTGCAGCGACTGCACACATAAAATATTATGTGAAGCTCCTATAAATTTTCCACTCATCCTGATCACATTATCTGGAAAATGAATATTTTGACCAGAGAAAATAAGAAGGACTTACATGTTGTGAAATATCAGAATTTGGTTGAAAAATATAATCAGCAAACTTAGGGGTAAAATGAAGCAGCAAAGGCATATTGTTGGAAGCATGCATCTGTGTCTGCAATGACCCTTTTAAAACAGTATTTAAGCTACTATGTGGTAGCCTGCATGAGGGCAAGACATCATAAAAGGATAAGACAAAAATTATTACAATTATACTATTATTATTATTATTATTATTATCATCATCATTATTATTATTATTATATCATTAATAATAATAATAATATAATTTTAATAATGTTTGTAATAAAATATATTTATCTTGTGGTTTTTTTTTGTGATCTATTTTTTATTTTTATCAGTAATTACATCCCATTTTAACTCCTATTTTGCTGATCATCCTTTGTTTTTTATTGAACATTTAAAATGATGTTGACTGGAGAAAGCAATCCAAATAAGCTCTGTGGTTTAACTTATCATTGGTTTAGTTAGACTGCACTCAGCTCGTGACATCAAATGGATGTTATGAAAAAAAAGCACAAACTTATTTATCTCTCCATTAAATGGCTTTTGTTGTTGGTCAAAGCAAAAAATAAGCTCTAAGAGAGTGAGACATACTTATGTAGTTTTGCCAAAAACGTATGGTTTTAGAGCTATAAAGGTCCGCCTAAATCTGATAATCTATCAAAACTGAAGAAAGTAAAACCTTCATCCAAGTTACCAGCAAAAGAGCTGAATGTGTGAATAAAATTCACACTTTCTTTGTGGGGATGGGAAAACCTTGCACTTCTGAACCACTCGAGCCTTTGTGACAATCTGATCAGACAGGAGGACACAACCTTTTTGTCAGATGTGCTCAGTATTCTTCATCATTAAGAATTATATAGAAAAACTATTTCTGCCCTCATAGAGACAGAAATCATTCTTCAGTGGCGTTAAAACAAATGCAAACTTACAAATGTTGGGTAATAAAATGTGATTTAAGGAAAAACACCTAACAAGCATTACTTATAAAAAAATGGAATTACAAAGCATGATGAACAAAGTTTAGCATTAAAAGTTCCATTCAAAATGGTTATTGTAGATAGAATGAGAGATATTTTATAGATGTTTTCTGGCTGGTGTGGCTTTTACCTTCTGACTGATGGAAGCAGTTGGAAGAAGTGATGGGAAACAAAAGTGGGAAAGCTTTTGATCTCTGTCCACTTTAATACAAGTGAAAAAACACCGACACAATACTTCTTTATCCTTTAAAACCAAATATCCTTTAGATAAATTGTATTTTATTTCTTTTGCCATGGCCACAGATGGAGATACATGTTTAATTTCTATCCTTTTCCTTCAGGTTTAGGCTTCAGCTAACGGAACAATCAGCACTTTGACACACTCAGTGTTTTCTGGAAACTTTTTATAAACCTTCAATTTCCTGAAATGACAAAAAAAAACAAAACAAATGACTGCTCTTTGAGTCCATGAAAACAACTCATCTAATGCAAAAATGTAACTTTGTTTCCAATGCAGGGACACTGCTGGTAACTGAAGTGGAGTGGAGACAGCTTTTAAATTGACTATTGATCAGATCCAATTTAGACACCTTTCCATCTAGAGTAGAAGAAATAAGCAGTGGCTACTTGTGTTCTTTGATGATCGTTTTTGGTCTCAATCTCATCTTCCTGTTTATCAGATTATACTGGTAACTGTTTTCTCATGCCCTTTCGCAACAAATGCACAGACTGGAGACCTTTCAGGTCCTGCACAGTCTCCCTGTTGCTATTATCAAGTTAAAACCAGGTGTGCATAAAGATGCTTACCTCAGTTTAACAGGTTATCTAAGATCACGATAATTTGCTCTGGAGAGAAATAATACGTAAGCACCATTATAAACATGCAGGACTGAAAAACCGTAAACATGCACTTTACTTAGCTGCTACCAACACAGCATCCATAATGCTAAGTGTACCATCTGATTGAGGTGACTGAGACGAGCAGAGTACCTATCCACCTGTATATATGCATTCATATTTAAAGATTTCTGATAGCGACTTCCCTACAGCACACTCTACCATCAGCATCAATTTTAGAGTTTCCCAGGGAGGCTTGCAGGTCACCAGATGTCTGAGCAGTAGAAGAAAAAGCAGTTCTGTTCTCAGAGTAAACAACGGTAAGAGCAGCAGTAGAAAGTTCCTGATGTATCTGTAAAACATACAACAAACAAAGAATCAAAATGTGAAGCACTGGGAATAACAAGCAGTCAGAAGGCACATTTTCTGTCTGAAATTCCAGGAGATATTCTCTTGAAGATGTATCACCCTCTGATAAAATGAAGCAAGCTTGAAGCAAACACTAGAATTCTTTTAAGGTATTAACTTCTACCTAAATAGCTAAACTTTAATATAAAATAAAATCCCTGTGTAATTTTATACCTTTAGTTCAAGCCAGGACTGTGCTCATCTCCTGCAAAGAAGAACAAAGATTATTTGGCATGACTTCTGCAAAGACCAGTGTCTAAATTGGGAATCCATATGGATTGGCAGAGCACTCAACCGTATCCATTATTGAAGTGAGAGGAAGAATTTTTAGAGCACTCTGAATTTCAGCCGTATTCATAATTTATATCTAAATCCTTCTTGGTCGGCACTACATATTCAGATCTCATTTGCCATCATCCATGCAGACTCACCGCCTTTATCCTCCAGGAGTTGGGTCTCAATTAAAGTTCTTATTAGGATTTGTGGGAGGATTTGAAAGGAAAGGTGGTTGACAGGGAGCCTAAAAACAGGTAGAAAAAGCCATCTGTGTATCATTTAACATAGTGGCAATGATTTGATTGCCTGCATTGATTTTTTTTCAATTTATTTTCATGAATGTCACATTATGTTCCATAGTTTTCTACTCAAATATTATATTTAGAGCTTAAGTTGATGTACATCCACGTATGAGGAGAGTGGAGGATCACTGCATGAATATCTCACGCTTAGAGGGATGGGTTGATGCAAATACTGAACGAGGTACTCAATTTTCTGCTTACTTTGTCTTTGTCACACAGAGCTGAATCTGTATTCATATACCAGTCTGAGCTCCTCAGTAAAAATCTCCACACACTGCTCGTGTCTGCTACACAAGATAGTAATGCTATAATATACAGAGTAACGGAAGAATAGAAACAAAATAAAGAAAACTTCTATCATTCATCTACTGACTGCTGACAAAAAGGAAGTTATTTTAATAATTGTCATGTCTTATATCTGAACTGCAACAAAGAAAAGGTCACAGAAATATTGGATGTATGGTGAAGAATTTATCTGCACTTTATTGGCTTTTCTCTCACATACATATTTTCCTGTTTTGGTTTGAGTGGAAGACTGTGAGCAACAGAAACAGCTAAACAGAAACAACTTATCAATTACTAAAATCAGAATATATATTATTTACCAGGTAAAACTTCAGCAAGCTATTAAATTGCCTTGTTGTGCTACTGTTGTATAACACATTTTGTTGTTATACACAGTTCCTGGCTTCTGACTACAGCACTACACTGAATACCACATTCCCCTCTGATGTGTCTATCAGGAAATGGGTGTGTGTGAATGTGTGATAGGATGTGTTGCATATAATGCTTTGAGTAGTAGTAGTGTATTATAATAACTATTATAAATATTGAGCTGAGAACCAAAGTTTAATATTACTAAGAAAAAGGACACACAGTTTTGTTTTATTTATAACCAAGTGACACAAACACAAAACTTTGATTACCGACTCCTAATTTACTTGCAGCAAATCAGTGAAGAAAACAAACAAAGCTCTGAAAAAACTTTTAAATGAATGTTTTTATAGAAGTGTACTGCATTCACATGAAAGAAAAACAAAAATACAACGAAATATTTTAAAATTGATTGCAGAAATTATTTTTAATTAAATAAAATAATCATCAAGTGAATAAAAGTGACTTTTTAAAGTGTTACTAAATGTGAACAAATGCATGTTATTGTTACGCAGAAGTTGTCCCAGTTTCATGAACAAAAGCAAATGCTTCAAGTAAACAAACAAAGAACAAGAAAAAAAGGAAAATGTTTTCCAGGTGGGAAAAAAAGCCTTTACAGTATTTCACATAGGATTTCTTATTATTATATTGTTTGTTCAGAAAAGAAAAACAAGAACCACCTTTTGGTGCGTGAAGAGGCTCCTCTATTCCCACATCAACAAGAAAAGAAGTATGAGGTCAATGGTTTGTTTTACAAAAAAAAGCAACCTTTTTATTTGTGAGCATGATCTTTTCTTCATCCCTTTAACCATGTGATTTTATTTCCACTAAGAGGTGAAAGTTATTTTGCATAATGTTTCAAATAACTAAACATAAGAGGAAAAATATTATGGTCATATTTTGATCATTAGTAAAAACATGACTCCAAGAATAACTAACGTTTGCAAATGCATGTTCCTGAAACAGTAAAATATCACATAATATATGTAAGAATATTTGGATGCACAATATATTTTTCAGACTTTTATCTTTAATTTTTAATTTGAACATTTTATGCATGTATAGAATATTCAGATGTACACCCTCAGTTTTTTCCTAACAGTTTTTATCTTTTATTAATTTATTTATTTATGCATCTTTTATAATTGCTTTATTTGCACTAATATAGGTTGACTTAATCTCATTGTATATTTTGTATAATGAAAATTAAGGCATTCATTCATTCATTCATTTGAAACAAAATCTGACATGATATCTGCTTCCAGTTGCAAACATTATTCATTGTTTTTTCCTCTTTAAGAGCAGCACATTTTATTACATCAGTGAAGGAATCCTCAGCGTTTGCACAAGTTGATCGCATCAGGGCTTTTCAACTCCAACGTCCACCTGTCCTGCAGGTTTTACATGTTTCCAGGATCCAGCACAACTGTCTCAAATGAAGCGTCATTACTGGATCCATTCGATTCCAATCAGGCGTGTTGGAGCAGGCACACATCTGAAACCTGCAGGACAGTGGCCCTAAAGAGACCCAGCTGAACAACCAGCCATGGCTTCTGTCATTGTTTCACTTGCAGGACTTGTTATCAGTCTATGGCTCCTTCAATCTGAACTGCAAATAAACTTATTATGAGATTTCAAACTTTATGACCATTTAATGTGATTAATTCAGGATGACAGTTAGTGGAACCGGTTTGATCTTCTGATACTATGCTCCACATCTGCATGTGGCGTTTTCCTCTTCAAATCAGAAACTAGTGAAAAATGTGCGAATAAAGAACTACAGATGTCCTTATGCACAGCCTGAATAATCCCTTTCTCAGTCAGACTGAACACATCTTGTTTAAAGGAAAAGGCAACTAAGAGGATCCTGATGATGGGGCTGACACATCCAGAGTGCAGGCTGGGATGTGACTCCACTGAAGCTTGCATTTTTGCCACACTATCAGTGTAAGGCTGCTTTTGAAGTGAGTTGAAAGAACCTAAATCCAATGATGACTGGGTGCGCTTCTTCATCTGTGACTATGAGTGTGGGTATGTAGCCTGCATAATGAGGATGCAAAGATGTCATATTTCCTCTAAACACCTAGCAGACATATATTTGTAAAAGTTTTCTTCATTCGCATAGAATCTGAATCTCAGGCGAGATTCAGATAAACAAAAACGTAAAACTTATTTCAACACCTGCCAATGTACCTGTAGACTGCAGTTTTTTGAACGGGGTAAAACAGTGGGATGCACTAGCATGAACACAGTGAATGTGTTTACGATTTTACAATTTGAGCTGATGATTCAACCTGTTGGCTCATCAGGGAGCATAATACAAGAAAAGTCTGTAAAAGAGAATAAAAGAGCACACTTGCTTCTCTGACCTGAGGAGGCAAGCAAGCTGATTGCATACTTATTAGGCATCTAATGAGGAAATAAAAAGTAACTTTGTGTTCATTGAATTAAACTGTTTGTCTTTTTTTATGCTATCTTGCTATGTTGCTCAGCATAAATCTGTTTACTCAAGCGCTCTACTTTTACTTCAAATCAGATTGAAGCTCACGAAAATCCCCCTGCATGTGTCTTTTTTAGGTGTTTCAATAGCTTTCATCTCAGATCCTTGCACTTCTTTCTGTGGCTTCTATTTTTAGATTAGTTTAATTCACCCAATAAGAAATGGGCTGTCCATGACTATGAAGGCCAAGCAGTTTTTGTTTGCAGAGAGGATCAGTGAGGAGTGAGGATCAAAACATTTGATCCTAAAGCCATTTTTCTGACACATACATAAAAACTTTGAAAAGCAAAATGTGCAGAGCTTCTCCTTGACTGCATCTTTGCACCAAAGGGGAAAAAAAAAAAAGAAAAACACTCCAAAATTAGAACCGGGGGTCTACACATCCTCTTCAACTTTTCATTCTTAGATGTTTGCTGTGAAGTGTTGTACGTGTTTCATTTTCCCACAGAACATCTCTCTCAAGTAAATAACACTTTGCTTTGTGTTTCTGAGTGGAGAGGTTGGGAGAAGATGGAGGGCAAAGGGGCAGACAAGGAGTTTAGAGGCAGAGAGCAGGAGCAGAACCATAGACAACTGAAAGTCAGTGGTGCTAATGCAGGGCCTGAGTGTGCAACCTTACTCTCAGCATGCTCTGATTAAAGAATGATTTATAGGCCTGCTGGAGAGGCCTCTTAGCAATTCGTCTCTTCAATGAGGTTTTTTTCCCCTTTGAGAGGTTTGGTAAATCAGGCCATCTTTTAGAGGATCTTTGGTAGACAATGTCAATGTGTTACTGACGGGGAGATATTAAATGCTATAACTATGAAGGCGCATGTGTGTGTGTGTGCATGTGGGTGGGCTGAGGGTGGGTTTATGTGTCTATACAGACATATAGAGACACCTGTTTGTCACTTAGAGACCTGGCTCTGGTTAATTTGTCGATATAAATCATTCGATCTCCGTACACATCTGTCACTTCTTCAGATTAACTCTGAACATTTTTATCCCCACATCTTTTTGATTCCAGTTAGTTTTATTTGTTGAATCCTTCACATATTTTCTCTCTAGAAAATTTTTATTCTGTAATGTGAGCGTATGTTTCTGATACAAGGCAGTAGTTTCGACATTTTGATCTATACAAAATTAGCTGCAATATGGATGAAAACGTCTGGATACCTTCGAACCATTTATTAGAATATTTGAGAATGAATACTGAAATAGTTATAAACTTCCAATTAATCAATTTTTTTTATTTATTTTTTTTAAAAAACACCCAATTTTCTTGAGTCTTGATGAAAATAATATGCTTTACCACTGGAACAAAAAAAAAGATACATGAAATAATATGAGATGAATAGGATATACACTGAAATGCATTATTTGTTGTATTTTGACAAAACAAGGAACAAAAGACTTAATAATAGTCAAAAATATACTGCACAGGAGATAAATTTCAGCTTTGATATGAAGATGGTGGGAGTGATGGTGGGAGTGATGATATGAAGCCACAGCATTGTCTCTTGACACAACCATTAATCATTAAGAAATCATCCCAAGACTAAATCTTATCAGATGCTGTCATGGTGCCATTTGTCCAAGGTGCGCTGCATCAAAGTGCTCTGAATCACATACATGGCACAATGAATGGACTTTCATTTCCATATAATCTCCACAGATACCAATATGTCATTTGCGTTATAATATCTTATTCCAGAAACTTTGCCTTCTGATTATGTTGTATTAAAGAATAGCATTAAACAACTGCTTTATTAAACGAAGCACGCATTCGCTCTGTGTGATGTTTCCTAATTATCTCTTCCTGTTTACCCCGTTATATTAATTAGAATGCATAGTATTTACATAACCCAGCACCAATAAGTCATTGAGCTAAACCTATTAAGCTCATGTGAAAATAATTAACCGACAAATTGTTGCCATTGTTGTCACTCTCTGGCAACTTTCAGGCACAAACTGTGACAGGGCTGTCAACAAAGAGGGGAATAATTCAACTGTTAAAAATGAGAACTCAGTTCAAACTCATCCAAAAAAGAAGCGAAATGAACTGATATTACTCGTAGATTGAAAAAAGGTCTTTTCCTGCAGGAAATGTGCAGATGAAACAGGAAGTTTGGTTTTTGTACTAATAATGTAATAAAAATACCTGCATTAAAAAAAATATTTTCTTTTCTGCAAAACAAAGTTTGGAAGACTTACATTTATTGCTTATTTGTAAAGGTTACAAACCTTTTCATAGCAGTGTGTATCCAGAGACCTGGGCTGACATATAGTGCAGGATAATTAATATATTAGCACACAATGTCATTTGACAGTGTAGACTTTTTCACTATCACAAATGCAAATGTCTGTTCTTCAACAAAAACTTGTATTCTAGAGCTGCACAAGCTTTGATATAGACAGTAACAAGGTAAACAAAGCCAACAAAGGTTCCACAGTGTGCTTCACTTTATATTTTCAAATTTGCCCTTTAACAAGGAAGCCCACATACACCAGCAACCTGAATAACAGTGATTAAATTGGGCAAAAGGCTTGCTCATCATTATGGCACAAGGAAAGGGCAGTCAGGGAGTACTTGAAAGTGCTTAACAGTCAGAGAACACAATATTTTTAATGCTGATTAGCTTACGCAGCACAGAAGAGCATGAGCTACATATTGCTAAAGATGACAGATGCAGTATAATGCAACAGAACTGTGCTGACCGAAAATGTTGAGGTAAGCATCATAACTTTGTGTGCTTTAGCACCATTTCCCCTGTTGCTTATCTAAAGTGAAAACATGTTATCCTTGATGATTATGCAGGATAAAAAGTGGCCTTGGCAAATGAACAAAGGGGAGTTTTCAGTCAAAAAGAAGATTTTTGTGCTGTAGTGGTTCATTCTGTTCACATCACAGCATCGTATCGGTTTGATTAACCACGCGTTTTAGATAGATACAACAGGGTGGCAAACACTATTTCCTTAATATGGAATAGGTTTATGGGGTGTATGTTGCTCCTTCAAACTCTTCTACTTTCCTGGAAAAAATGCCAATTATAATATTAAAGCTGTCTCGAACACTGACCTTTTTGCATTTGCTCTGTATGCTATTACACTCAATCAAGAAAGGTCAGTGGAGGACGTGGGCCCCATACGAAAGAGTCTTACAAAAACGATATTGTGTTGGCTGTTTGTACAGTTTGAATAAATCACTGAAGCAGTCACATAAACATAGATGAAATTGCATTGTTTGGTTGTTTGAATACATAGAATTTGCATGACTAAGTATAAAATGTTAGTGTCAAATACAAATTACTTGTTTAAGCCATATTTTGTTTTAATAAGTAAATATTCAATGTCTGTTTTATGAAACAGCTTTTATTTTGTTCCTTTCATTGTTTTTCTCAGAGCAAACAAAATTTGCATCTATTTCAATTCAATCTATTTCTCTCTGCCTATTTATACCTATTTAATAAAAATGGTATATTACTGGTAACATATGGAGACTTTTCAAACTTTTGCTGATTTTACAGGACAGCTTATGTCTTTCTGGATTTTTAGGCAGTTTGTTATTTTATTGGGCTGAATTTCTCACCAGAAAGGTACGTGGAGCACATTGTGGATGAAAACCCATTCGAAATGATGCGACGTACACCACAGGGGCATTTCAGCATGTGGTGAGAGAGCCCCTTAGTGGTAAAACTCTGAATTTCTCTGAGCTTTTATTTCAAGTGACAATAATTTGAACAGCAGTAACATTTAGTTCTCAGCTTTGTGTCTGTGTCATGCAGTGTTTTTGTTTTAAATGTTATACATATATATATATATATATATATATAAATAATCAACAACCACTAATGAGCAAATTTGTTATTGAGTTGAATTATTAAACAATGCTAACATATCTTATGCAATTGTGTTTTCTTTACATGTTGTCATGAAGTGTTTTTTCCTGATGCAATAATGCTTTAAAAGTAAATATATGATGTAAATTGCAGATAATATTAACATTAAAGACCTCCATTGTGGCCTATTCAGAGTGTACCCCGCCTCTCGCCCGATGTCAGCTGGGATTGGCTCCTGCGGTAGAAAATGGATGGATAGATGGACCTCCATTGTGCCATCTGATTTAAATTTAAATGTTTTTCCTTTTTAAGTACATTTGATCACTCACTCATGTTCTGGTCATTAGTTGCAGATCATCTCAGTGCAATAGCTCTGCTTATCATGTTTTATTTTCCCACACAAACAAAATTTGATTTCCAGCCCAGACAGCATACTTACTTTGCCTTCAGTTTAATGTTATGGGGAAGTTGACAGTCGGAGCTGTAAGTGCAGTGTAAATGAATATTTTACTCCAATGGAGAAACTTTTTATCTGTGAACGTTTGTGCCTGGATGATCACTTCCTTTCTGACAGTAAATGTTGTCAGTGAGGGGTTCTGAGTGAGTGGAGTGCTCGGTGTGGACAGAGACTGCTGAATTTTGATTCGTCTCTCCTGTGGGTGGAGAACTGTCTCCTGCCAAACACACAGCTTTATTTTAATAAGACTTGTGAATCTATTTGTCTCTGTGGGAAGGAGCCATCTGCAGCAAAGTGTTTCTGTAGAAGTTAGAGCACACAATTTTACAATTGTTTTATGATACTATTGGTTGCATGATTCCATTCAAGTACATAAAATTGTATGTACATGTATATATAATTACGTGCACATCAAATATTTTTAAGAACTATTCAAAATCTGTCAGTAAATTCATAAAAGAAAAGACTTAACCTTTAATTTTCCACTTGAATCAATTTAAACACCTTCATTTGCTTTTCAGTTTGATATTTTGTGATATGTTTTCTCCAATTATGCAAATAAGAGTCAGTTTAGCAACTTTCCATTAAATATTCAATGTATTTGTTATTCTGTTTTCCCAAGTTTAAAAAAAAAATCCTTGTAGAGTTTGTTGCTTCTGACAATGACACCATAAATACAGATGTTTCCATTTTTTTAAACAGATTATTGTTAAATTTGTATTAACATTTTTGGACTGATTGTGATACATTGTGTGGATCGACAAGTAAATTATTATTATGTAAAACATCCTCCACACAAATATGAAGGAGTTTTGAATACTGAGCTTTTCTAAAGACACGATTACAAATAGTTTTTTTATATCACTTTTATATTATATTCAAAATAATACACAAAAATTAATAAGTGCATGTTGCAATGATAGTTTGGTAACAAAATACCAGACATACGTAGTTAGTTTTTCCATCTATTGTGTAAACGAGCAAATAGTATTTTAGGTAAGATGCATTTTTGGAAAACGTTAAGGGAGCTCTTCTAATTCAGCTATAAATCTTTCCAAAATGTCATTTTATTACATTTAGGGTGTCTGTGTTTATTCCTCAACTTTACAAACACACACACACACACACACACACACACACACACACACACACACACACACACACACACATATGAGAGAGAGAGAAACTTTTTCATTTACTTTGATCTAGATTTGTCAAACAGAGTACCACAGGATAGTAAAACATGAGCTTTTCTCTCCTTAAATCCTCTTACTGTGAAGCAGAGGCCTACTGGACGAACTAAGGGTGATGGTGGTGGACATAAAAGCACTGTTGTCTGTGTTGTCTTTGTGTTGTGTTCAATGACCTCAGCAGGGATTCATTCACACCTAATCAATTTACCGATTAGAGCAAGTTGAGCTCAAAATAACCGTTGCAACCACATTCTTGGCCCATACATTCTTTCATACAGATGTCGATGAATAGCAGCGTTCACAGAAAACTGTCCACATGTCAGTGTTTTAGACTGCCGCTTAGTTATTGATCTGGAAAATTTATTGTACAGTTCTATTAAATTTAAAGCTTTACAGCCCTACAGCCCATAAAAAATTAAACATGCTGAACCTTAACGTGGGATAGATATTAGAGCGTGCTCATGGCACTTTAAAAATGTCTTATTTTCAGACAAACTAAGATGAAAGATGCTCACCTATCCATTTAATCCTGAGCAAAACATATTTCTGCTCATATTTTCTTTGCAATTCCGCAAGTGAAGCTGTTCTCAGGGTAAAAGCTTAATTGTTTAGCCATGACAATAATAGTAGTGCAAACAGGTTACAATAAAGAGGCTTTTATTTATTTATTTCCATTAGTCTATTTTTATCCTGGCAGACCAGGATAAACACTCGTTTGCATTCAGGGTTTTCATAGTGCCTGATGCTTGCAGATGTTCGAGGTTAAACACATGTTTTTACTGACCAAAATAACTAGATCTTGATGAAAAATTACACTAGACTAGCCATTAAGTGTGCTCTGAACCACTAGACATTTGAAATGATTAGATGCTAACTGGCTTAATGGTGTCCTTGATTGATTTCTTATGAGCTTCTGTATAACACTTTGCAAAGCAAGTTTCAAATAAACATATGAAACTATATAATGTGTGATATAGTGCCATCCTTAGACCTGTCAATGTAACATCTTCACATTACTTAAATGACAGAAAACCAATGTGTTTGGAAGCTGTTTCTGCAGTGAAAGCAACTGGAGTCATAACAACACCACAGAATTGCAGGTTTAAATCATTGCATTGAAGCAAAAATAATTTATGCATCTCAACTTTACTCCAATTGGAAGAAGCTTATGTGAAGATCTGAGGCAAAGAGTTGATAAAGTGAAATAATAGAGACATGGTTTGAACCTTTCACGTTTGGAAACCAAACAAACAGAACAAAGACAATAGTCTTACTATGAGATTAGTTTTTGAAGTGCTGTTAAGTTAAATATGATTAAATTGATAATTGTAAGGATTTCTTTGAGGGCCAGTGTCCTGCAGGTATTGAAAGCTTCCCAACTGAAACACACCTAATTTGAATCAGGTGTGTTGCTGCAGGGAAGCAAGGAAAACCTGCAGGAATGCCCTATAGGACTGGATTTCGAGATCCATATTGTTTTAAACAGTATATAATTGCAAGAATTATAAAGTCATCTAACATCATGTGGAGAGTTAATGGACCATGATTGTTTATTGCATTCAATTAAACTTGCCTTAAGGTTAAAGCTATTACTTTAAACCATATTTGCCAAAAACTAAAGTTAGAACAGGTCATACAAGATGGAAAGTTTATACCACTAGACGTACTAACTACACAATATGGTATTGGAGGTACCAAATATTTAGAATATCAACAACTTAAATC
>JBAMIG010000022.1:14124774-14136026 GCA_037177335.1 Kiunga ballochi
GGACCCGCTGTAAGACCAGGGTGATATGATGGATGGATGGACATCTAGTGATGACTTGAAGATATGTTTGTGCTGCAGAGCATAGATGGCAGATGCATGTCATTTTCACTGGTCAATGCTGACATCTATTTTTATCCGTAATTGTATTTTCTTTATTTCCTGTTCATTTACAGTGAAAATCATCCACCAAGCCACTTTTTCCTTGTAGCAATAATACATTTCTGAAACTCATTTCAGGATCTTATGTTAAATGTTTACAATATGTTCTTTGAACCGAGTCCACCCAGAGATTTATGTAAACATATTTATTATGTTTATGTATAATGTATAAAGTGGGGAAAATAATGAAAACAATGTTGAATTGTTTTATTCCAGTTCAAGAAATTAAAGCATAATGAAAATCTAGAAAATCTTTTTATTAATTTTCATGGTTTAAATGTCAACATAGAAAAAATATTGAGGAAAAACTATCTATTTAAGAGCTTACCACAACTTAAAGTCAGGTCAAAACCTACACATGATCACTACAATATTACATTTACCAAGCTGTTCCAACAGGTATAACTCATGTTTTCCACTGTAGCACACTTCAGTGATAAGAACTCAACACATGCTGGAAGAAAAGAAAAAAAAAACAACCAAACCAGAAACTTTATCTCTGGACATAGTGGATAAGCATAACCTCTGCTGTGGTGTTATCAAACACAAGTGAGCAGCACAATAATTCTTGTCCATGTGAACATTTACCCTCTGGTCTTCTCTGAATGGAAAAGTACTATGTACCTTGAATCAGCTGTCTAGACAAATGTTCCCTTACACTCCGTATGCCTTACCTATGATAAATCCTTTAAATTACTCCATGCATGCTCCAAGGAAGAAACATGGCATTATTTTGCCTGCTTCTACCAGTATGGAGTACAGGAAATCATTTATTTGGAAGGAAATGCAGAGTCTGTCTAAATGCAAGACATACCAAGATATTTCTACAGCATTGTCATCAAAACAGTATAACAGAGGTTCTTTAATGAGGCAATCATTTCCAAAAATATTCTTAAACCCATAAGAACCCAGCGTGGTATGTGATGCACACGGTGTCTGCAACATTTGGCATCAATTTATGGTAGACACTGCTCACAATCTTGTAGAACACAATCTAATTCTTGTCTTTTGCCTCTCGATGGATAAAGCAGAAGATTGCACTATATTTGAAGAATATTATCACATAAAAGCACTGTGAGTGTGACATTTCTGGACAAGGTTGAAACATTTCTGGAACATTCAAGCACCAAAATTTATTCTCTTACATTCTCCCATATTTTAACCTCCATTTTTTATTACCTCACTATCTGTTCAAGCTGCAAACTAAGGGAGTTGTTGGACTCAATATAATGTGGCTTTGCTTGTGTGGTTCCTCGTCAAAACTGATAAAGATGACGGATTCTTTGTTCAGAGGTCCTGGCCACTGAATTTTGAGGAGAGTAAAGGTTTTAATGATGATATAGAGGAAAGGATTTCACAATATGAGGAACACATCTTTGAAAACGAGTCTGACTTTGACCTTGAAGAAGAAGTTGAGGCTGAGCCTCTGCTACTTCCTTAACTAAGACAAATCACATGACCTACCCATCAGCATCAAACCCCAAGACCACACAAGCCTATCAGCAGCTAGCAGGAAAAAAAAAAAAAGAAAGTGAAATCATGCTGTTCTTGCCCAGAAATGATCACCACAAGGTGGAAGTGAGGTGAGGATCAGGATAAAGATGCAGTCGGGGCCAATATAGATGGCAATTACTCATGTGTAACATCAAGTCTTCTTTTAAGCTTTTCATCCAGAATTATGTGGAGAAAAATCATTTTGGATTATTGTAATTTTGAAGGAAGCCTCGTTATTGGACAGATGGAGGAAGATTAACTGAACCCATTTACATGTCTACTTTGGGCTACTACCAAAGGTACTGCTATGGTGGGCCTACTTATCCTTACTGAAAATTTCAGGTCCAAATGGGAAAGCACATAAACTCTTCAATTCAGTTTGATTTAATTATAAAGCATTTTTCATGCTGCAAGGCAACACAAAGTACTTTACATGGTTAAGCAAAAACAGATTAAGATAACAAAAGTCATATCAAAATATTACAGAATATCTTTACACATTACTACATCTCTCTCTCTCTCTCACACACACACACACATACACAAACTTCCCCATTCCTCCCCCCCTATTCATCTTCATAGAGATGAAGAACTTGGCAGGAAACGTTCCTTTCTGTGTGAAGCTGGTGCAGACATGTCTGATGAAAAATACTGTTAATAAAATTCTGGAGCTCGTCATTATTTTAGTATGTATCTGGCAGACACAAAAAGAAGCACTGCAGACTTTGTGGATGTAAGATGGAAAGTAAATAACTTATATGCATCAAGTACAAAAGTACATGAGCCTAAAGTAAAACTGTACCTCTTATATGTTGTATAAGGAAGGCAGTGTGTTCACAAACCCCTCTGAACACATGGCCTTTTCATACTTATATATGGGTAAAACCTTAATTTTACTTTTTTTAAATCTTCTTTTCTTTTCAATGTCATTTTCTTAAACCAATTAATCCAATAATGTGTCACAGGGAAGCAGGAGCCTATCCCAATGATCATTTGGGTGTGAAGTAGTACAGGTCGCCAGTTCATCTCAGGGTCCTTTTCTTTCCACTTATATATTAATAATTAGGAGTATTTACACTTCTAAATGTCATGTAATGCAGATGAAGGGCAAATGTTACATTGTATGCTGTTTGTAAAGTGATGAAATAAACATTTGTTGGTTATTTCCCTGAAAAATACTTAAAACTTTTAAATTATAAAACCAAAAATGCACCAGACCCAAGATCACAGGCTAAGTAACAAAACTACAAACAACACACACAGCATAAATGAGAAAATGTAGCTACAGATTTTGTTTTTATGGATTAATGTGCAAAAAAATTCAATGCTAATTTCACAGACTCACTATGGTTTAATTTGGTCAACAATGATGAGTTCATTTGAAACGTGTAAGGTGAGTATTCTTTAAAATTCTCTGACAACAGTCTGAAGTAAGGTTGTGACCCCAGCTTGAGAACCACTGCTCTACAACTTGGATTACATGGAATAATCTGACTGTAAAAAGCAGGATGATGGCGAGGGAGGCTTGGAGAAGACAGAGTTCATATTTGGTATAAAACCCCAAGAATAAAACCTGAATTGAACAGTTTCATTTTTGTTGGAGCCTGCCATAAACACAAACCCAGGAGTTTTTCTGACATCTGATGCAGTGTGTGAAACTAAATCCCAGGCCAGCGGAGCAGAGCAATTGTGAAAACCTGCTCTGCGTGTCAGTTATGGGTAAATCAGGTGGAGAATCAAAGAGCGCTGCCTCTGCTAGTCTCTATGTAAAGAAACGTGCAGAACTATTTTCAGCTGATGAGTTTGTCTTTCAGGAAACAGTCATCCTCATTTAAAAAGTTGTTTTTTTTTTAAACAGGGAATATATTACTGAAATTATTTACCAAATCAATATTCTGTTTTAAAAAAAAACACTACAACAACATTTATTTAACATGGAATTTAATTAGCTCCGCCAAGGAGGTGATATTTATGCCGGACTTTTCTGTTTGTTTGTTTGTCTGTTAGTAACATAATTCATTAATTTATTAACAGATTTTGATGAAATTTTCAGGATATGTTGAGTGTCACTGGGAACAAATGATGAAACTTTTGGTGGAGATCCAGAAAAGATCCTGGATTTTTGGACCACTTTGAAATGTATCATTCACTTCATAAGCATTTCACATTACTACCATCTGGACGCAGATATAGAACTCAGAGATTTAATAGAGCCCGTTTAAAAAACAGCTTCATCCCCTCAGCCATAACTGCACTGAACAAGACAAAGAACATACAGCATTAGGACCTGCTGCTGCTGCTCTGCCATTGTTTTTGTCTGTTGTCCATCATATGTTTGTAAACTGTCTAATGTCTAATGTTCTAAATAACTGTACAGTTCAGTGAAAACAAATTTCCCATAAGGGACAATATACAAACAAACCAACTAACTAACTAACATAATTGTAACATAGGGCCATTTTCATTCATGTGTGACATCATCAAAAAGTGACAACAAAGTGTCACCGCTGTCAGAAATGGCTGCTGCTTTGCTCATCTTTCATTATGTTCAGAAATAGGCTATGTTACAAAAGTCTTTTACTTACAGTTTTATGATTAATATACGTCGACTTTACATGCTATGTGGACTGACAACGGTACTGACGACAAAAAGAGTTATCATAACAACTGTCACTTCTGATAGTTTTTTTTTTATTGTTTCTTTCAGCGACTGGCCATAAAGTTTGATACAAACAAACTTTGACTTGCAAGTGTAGCTCGCCTGCCTTATTATTATTTTTGGCTTCTAAGGATGTTATGTTTTCAAGACAGTTTGTTAACAACATCACTCAAAAAGTTCTGAACCAACTTTTATGACATTTTTAAAAATGACTTTAGAAATGGGACGAGGAGCAAATATTTCCATTTTGGAGGTGATCTGGATCATTGTCTGGATCCCGGACTAAGCAAAGGTCTGCGCTCTCCGAGTGCTTTTCTAGTTGTTAAATGTAAAGCCAGTATATGTATGTCTATGTTTATATTGTTATAGATATTAGGAGGTTTGTTTGCATGTATGTAAGTGCAAAGTATATTTAAAGACTACTTCATGGACTTTTGTATAAAAGAATGTATTGTTCAAAAGTAAAAGTACATTTTGATTGTATTTCACAAAAGGCCCTCAGGAAGAATAGATGCAGCTAGTTGCCACAAACTAATGCGGATCCAAATAAATGAATGCATCAGCTATGGATGAACTGCTAATGATACATTGCTATGGTAACATGGATAATTTCAGTGTGAGCTTGTCTGCAAATTCAGTGTATTTTTTGCGTGTTTGAATGCCTCCACCGAACCCTAAACGTTGAGATTTCAAACATATACAATTATTGCTTCAAACGTGTTAAAAGTAAAAATCTATGTTTGATCAGATGTAGAATTTGGACTTAAAGAATATAAGCACATGTATGAAATCCTACTTCCATGTCAGCGTAGAGCTGAATGTGCATGGCCTTTTGCTTGATCCAGCAAAATATCTCTGAATTTGCAGTAATTTGCTAAAAAATCATAAGATCCAAAACAAGTAGAATAATTTGGAGAAATGAAGCTAAAGCGTGGCATTTCTCTAAGGCTGGCAAACAACCATGAACCAGCAGATCATCAGTAGAGGAGATTGAAAATCTGCACATCTGCACAGATAAAGTTTTAATATCCACCATGGTCATTGAATGGTCAGTGGATTAATTTGGATGCAGAGCCACAATAATGGAGAGTTGGAGAATAATAGCAACATCCAGTTATTTTTCCATTCAAAGTAAAGATTTAATTCAATGTGAAAGTTCTGCAGACCTTGTACTTCTGATTTTAAAAGAAAAAAGTCTGTCAGAGACATTAAGGAATACATTTTACAGGTTATTGAAGCTTTAAACCTTAAAATGTTAATAACTGAAAACAATCAAATTTGGACTTAACTACCTATAGTAATTCTATGAAATCAGGACAGTAATTAGTTTTTAGAGCCATGTTTTTTTTTTCTCCTTTTGGAAATAGAGAAGATAAGAGAAGAAAACTCGGGTTGCTATTCCAGAGCCAATACCATCCATCCTGTGACACGTGGTTTTCAGAGCCTATGAGAAACAGATTTATAAATATGAATAATTATGCAAAGCAAAACAAAAACATGTCACCTAACAATGCACCTAGTTACCAATGCAGATGTCCTCAGACTTTACCAGGTACTTTGCCTTAACATATTCAACATTTTATACATAATACAGCAAAAGTGTAAGAAAGAAAAACAAGTCAGAACAGAGTGGCATTGCATAACTCTGTGTTTTAGGTTCGTTTGATGGCACAGTGACACCTATTACGTACATTTCTGGAGCTGTCCAAGCTAACACTGTCCTGAGCTGAGAAACAACATCGTGCAACTTTTTCTTCCTGGATATTATGTGATGTTAAGCCGAGTTTTGCTGCATCACATGCTAGCAAGTAATCAAAAACCAACTTGTTTGTAAGAACTTGCAACTGGTTCATCAGAAAGAGATACATATCAAGATAAGATCCTCTCACTGGCTGAAGAGAGTATCAAGAAGAGGTATGTTGCTAGATGAATTTTGTATTGACTGTCAATAAGCTAAATGTGGGAAAGCTCTGTGTTGCCTCTTTAAGCTTGTCTCATGATGCTTGGAAGTCTAGGGAATATTCCCCTAGGTATGTTTTAGAGGAATGACTGAGTTATTCCCAACTGATAACCGATTCAGGAAGAATTTTATTAGCTTAAAAAGGAGCTGTGGTTATCCTAATAATAATTTTGTGTGTTTCAGTGTGCTACATACACATTAAAACTTACTATTTCCAATATTTTAGTAATTATATTCCTTACCAGCCTTATTATCCTTTTGTCAGGTAACTTTTGATTAGGGTGTGTAAAGTGTTACTTTTGCACAAAGGTTTAACTTTATTGTCAAATAGATGAGCTGAGATGTTCCCAACTAGTTTGTTTTCTTTTTTTATTCTTGTGTTTATCTGACAATAATTAGATGAAGGTTACAGTACCTGACTTGTTATTGAAACTTGCTCCAGCTGAGTCAATAAATGTTCATTCTGAAAACAGATTACAGAATATGTTGGCATTTCTTTGCTGTTATTTGGCACCAATTCTTTTTCTTTCTCATTAAATTTTGTGTCTGATGTTCTGCCCATGTCTGGCAGCTGCAAGACGAACCAAAAACATTTTACATTTATCTTAATATGTAAAAAGGAATCTACAGGATGGCATCTTTCAAAGGATCTTATTTGCACATTTAATAAGTGAAAGTGTTATTGACCAAGATATCTGGTCCTTCCTAAAAGTCCTTACTATATGGAGGGGGAAAAAGTACATTTACATATGCATGACCAGCAGAATGTAGATGTGTTTCTCTGCCAGCACTATTAAGGGTGTTATCCATTCACTGCACATGGTTTGGGAACAGTATAGCATTCTAATTTTTTTCATTTCAGAGGTATGCTGCACACTCTTTGCACTCTCAAGCCCTGGAGCCAGAGTCTTCATGTCTCATCTACTGCAGGAGTCAAGGCCATGAGAATAATTTGGTTTTGAAATCTATCATAAAATCAACTGCTAGTTTTATCTCGCACTGACTCTTGTCTCAGTGGCTCAGTTTATTACTAAACTCCGAAAAATGACTAAAGCAAATGGTTCTATTTCTCATTGTTTCCCAAGATTTTAAATTGGGGTTAGTTTGGTGAAGATTCACATGTTTCTTGCAGCCTAGATGAGTCAGTGGTCACAGTTTGCAGATGGTATGCTTTAACAAAGATAAGATTCAGCCAACAGGTGTTTAAGTGGAACAGTTACGTTGTTGTATGTTGTGAATGGTAGATGGAAAGATATGTCCATCTGTTCCACCAATTTTTGTGACTTTTTGCATGATTTCAGATTTCTTGAATAAACTAGTTACAAATATGTGTGTTGTGTTTTTTTAACTCATCTTTTTAGGGCCAATAAAATTTTATATATGCTTACCGAACAATTTGGATATATTTCACACTGCACTCACCCAAGTACCCCCCACCACCTTCCCAGAAAAAAAAGGAAACAACAAACCCACATCCAAACATACAAAGCCAACCTTCTCTTCGCACTGCTGCTAACCCTGATCCGACTACTTTGTCTCGCATAGTGCACATCCTTGTAATAACATTTATTTTCCTTGCAAACTCTTCAAAGGTTTCATACTGGAATAGTTCTTAAAACGGAAGGAGGCAATTTTGACGCAAAGCCAACTGCATAAAACTGTGGTCTCTTGATGCTTTTTATAAAGTCTCTAGTCATTTTTACGGATCATTCAGATATTTCAGAAGTACAAGCTGCAAAATGCCACGTTTTGCAAGTATTCATGCTGTGCCAAGTTTTTGATGTGCTCTGCTGTGTATTTGTTTATGTCTTGGAGACAGAATATGTGATTTATAGTTAGACTGGTGGGGGTAGCAGCAAGGGAAGCTGTTATGTTCTTCTTTTGCTGCTTGTCGTGCGCCGCTGCTGTTCTTTCCATCTTGCTGTATGTTCACCCCGATATGCACCCTCAGGCAGTATGCCTTTCATTATTTCTTTTGAAACTTTCATCTGAAGTCTCTGAGGGATTAGCCCTCTTGATTCCTGACACAGTCAATGAAAAACAAGGCTCATATACTGGGAGGCTTACAGCCAGAGAAGCCGCTCCTCCTCCCTCCCCTTGGATCTCAACGTGATGCTGCACAAAGGTTTACAAAAAAGGAGGATTCTCCACTATTTTAGACAATTATGGCACATTTGGATTTACCTAGAATGTTGTATTGAGGTTTCTTACTGCATATTTTCCATATTCTGCGATTCACATCATATGTCACTGTTGCTTGTAGATGTGTTGGGTCAGTCAGCCAGAAGATGAACACTATAATTTCCTACTGCAAATTGTTTTGGGTTCCCTTGCTGCACATAAAAAGCAAGGTTGGTTTTTCAAGCTGTCACTGATTTATGTGAGTTGGATATGCCGATATGCTGTCGGATCTTTGTCCTGGAATGGGTTTTTACTAAAACAATGGTGCCTACTTGTTTACAGAGATAAACTAATCCTGAAAACATGGTATGATCCTGCTTTAGGTTTTATGATATGACATATATTTCTCTCATATCATGAACATTTGTTACAATACTAATAAGGAAGATGCTTAAAGATAAAGAATTCACTACTTTAGAAAAAAGGTTGGAGCAAGAATCAATAACAAAGACACATTCCTACAACTGAAAACATAACCTTCAGCTCTTTTCAGCTAACAGAGTATCAGAGGAAAGTCTTTGTACAGCACACACAGTCTTACAGTGAACTACCACCTGCACATAACTGATCTATTTCTTGTCTAACTCCAGAGACAGTTTCTGATTGTTATTTCCTGTCTTATTTCTGTCAGTCTGTTGACAGTATGTTGCACATCTGGGCCTTGTTGCAGTGACCTGTTCACACAAACAGATGATCTAAACAACAAGCATGAGCAAAGAAAATTGTCCATGTTTCTTTTACAGGTAACTTGGTGACCGACATAAACTATGCGTCGGGCTCACAGTGAGATTCACTTTGTTTTTATTTACGACTTGCAACTTCAAAACAAACTGTTTTAAACACCCGATAATTTAACATATCTGTGTCCTTATTGGCATAGAACTGATAGGAAGACAGACAAACAACATTTAAAGGTTATTATAGATCCGTATTTAGAAAATTTGTGTTATTGGTTTGTAGAGAGCCTATTACATTGTTTAGTTGCCTTAGGAACAGGCTATTTTAGTTGAACAAAGTTAATAAAAATTCCATGTTAAACAATTTCTTATTTAAATATAATAATAATTATTATTATTATAATAATAAATAATATTTATTATTATTATTGTTATTGTTATTATTATTATTATTCTTTTATTTTTATTATTATTTTATTATTTTTATTATTAGCATGTTTGGTATTTGACTGATAATAATCATTAAATAAATTCAGGGATATTTCTTTTAAACCCTGCAACTTAATGATGAAAGATAACATTTATTTTAAGTTGCACATCAGGAAGCAGTAATAATGTCCTATGGATATCAGCAAGATAGATGATAGCTGAGCAAATGTTGCAATCTTGACTCTATATGCTGTAAAAACTATGAGTTATTAAAAAGAGTTCCCTCAGGATTCATATGCTGTGTAATGACGCACTCCCTCCTTTGAGCTTACTTTTGTCAGCAGTTTCATTACTTTGCACTTTGCTACTAAGCAGGTGGAGCTAATCTATTTAGTTTGCCCTTCAGTTATGGTTTACTGTCCGGGGGACTGGACACAAGTGTCTCCAATAATCCCTTAATTAGGCAATGATGGACTGTTCATTTAGTATGCAAAGCTGCAAATCTCCTCATCCACTGAGCGGAGCCCTTTGCAGTCATACGGAGGCCAACGCTAATGATCTCAGCAAGTGGCAGCAATCCATTGGAGCGCTGCAGCAAGTGCACATTAATCTTACGGGTGATCCAGTTGATGAATGACCCTGGCCCAGAAGCCCTGGCAGATCCCACCTTAATTATACTGATGGAGCCACACCTGGGAGGCACCAGGGGACATTGCTAACTCAGGAACAACAACTTGGGAGAAAGTCTGCGGTTCATTAACGACTCGTTCCATGTAGATCACAGTGCTCCTTTTGGGAATCAAGAGCATTTCCAGTAGGGAAATAGAGGACATTTTTTCGACTAGGACAAGTAAAGTGCAATTGGACACTGTTAATTTAAGACAATCTACTGCTAGATCAACATAAAATAGCAATAACAAAGGCTGATCCTAAAGAAAAAAAGTCTTTCTCTATGATTATGTTTCCTGCTGGATATGACATCTGACATGTTTAAAGAAGAAAGCACAGCAGGCAGCAGTGTTACATCAGTCTAACATCAACATCCTGAAGATATCGCACTGGCACAATGGGAGGACGAGTGAAAGAGAGTGCAATCAAAAAGCATAAGTAAACAATTTGAGGGAAAGGAGGAAAACACAAAATTCTCTCTCTAAAAAAAAAATTGATTATACATCACAAAGGAAAACCACAAAACATCTTCTGAACTTCCCTTTTGCAAAATTCTGCATTATATAGTGACTTTTTAGATAGTCTGTGCATTTAAAAGTGGAAAAATCAATAACGAGCAACTGTGCTTTATTCATAATAAAAACTAGTTACAGCGTTTTTGGCTTACCCTTTTTTGCACTTTAGTATTGTCAAGTAGCAGATCATGCATCAGGAAACCTATGACACAAGGAGACTGGAAGAATTTATAATGAACTTAGCTCCAGAACACATTAATCATTTTATCTTCTGGCAGAAAAAAAAATCCTAGTTTTTTTTCCCTAATCAATAGGAAAAATTTTGGACATGGAATATGTTTAGAATCGTTGTAATTACCTTTATGGTGAAAAAAAGGTGAAAAATCTCCAGCATTTCAAGACTGTTTTTATTTATCTATCATGTGATAGGCTTTGCATTTTCACTGAACTAATGGGAAATACAATCCTATCTATCCATCCATCCATCCATCCATCCATCCATCCATCCA
>JBAMIG010000022.1:14147612-14168492 GCA_037177335.1 Kiunga ballochi
ACAACATTATGAGTGAAGTTTCTGCCATAAAGTGATGCAACATGTCTCACAAACAGTATGTATCAAATATGTGACATGTGGCCATTAGGGGTTAAACTCAATTTGCATTGATATAGAAAATTGTACATGCATGATAGTTAATAATTGTTTTTGAAAATTAGCTCTCAACTCAATGCTGTTTATACTTTAGCAGAAAGATAATGTGCCTCATAAATTGTGCTGAGAAATGTAATTGATTATCAGTCATACATGAAGATTTGCGCCTGCTGTGGGTGAAGATTTGTAACAGGAATTTGCACTACTTAGACCAGCTTAATGGGGACCTATTAGTGAGGCTGGTTGTTTGGTATTTCTGTCACCTTAGTAAAATGTCAAACAATGGTGTTTACATACATTTTAATGGGGTTTTTAGGGAATGCTTGCTGGAGACGGCAGCTAAAAACTAATGACAAAAAAAGAAAACTGAAAATGATCTTTTAAAAAACTATTTAAATTGTGAATACATTTTGTGGCTACATTAGCTTTCCACATTGTTTGAAATATCACCCTACTGAGAAATGTCAGATAGTACATTTTAGATTAATACCAGATGAAAAGCACATGCAGCCATGATCAAATACACCAGAAGACATTTGGGTTTCATCTATCTAGGCTCAATTCTGCTCTGCACTGGACACTCGAGTGCGAGCAGTTTCATTAAAAACTTTAAAAGGATTTATGAATGGTATTCTGCATACTGGGAGAAAATTGTAAAGTCATTGTGTTGAGAAATATGCTATGCGATTAACAGTAATAATAATACACGTTAAACCTGAGTGCAAATTGGGAACAAATTTATTGAAATCTCCCAAAAAATGGCTCATATGCTGATATTTTATTTTCAAAACTTACATGTAAGACATGAGATTGGCCTAAAAAGAAGTGATTGAAAGATAACTCAGGTGCCACATCCAACAGGAGGAATATGTGAAGAGGCAGATGACTTTTTGGCAACATTAAAGGAAGCATAAAACACATGTTACTTAATTTTGTTTTATTTCTTTAATTCTGATTGTTTTTAACTGGTTTTTTCCATAATTAAATCACAGCAATGTTAACACCAAAACGTCTGTGAAGTAACTACTTCTATATTAATGTCATGAATCACACAAAAAGATGTACATTTGTTGCATAAAACGCTGCTTTTATTGCCTTTTCATTTTAGTCCATCCGTTTAATCTGAGTTCCTGAAAATCCCGTTCACAGTCCTGCACTTACACCTGTTCCCACAATAAATGTTCAAAAGCTGTAAATTATCCTTCACTCATAAAGTTCTGCAGTATATGACTTAACAGGTTTTAAAAATCGATTTATGTTCTGATCTTAATCAAATAGCTGGTGCTATGTGTGGCTCGAAGCTGAGTGGTAGCAGCAACCAGAGGGAAACACTACCCTGTGTGACGTTAGTGCTGGTCTGCATATGAAACTACAGAAAACCACCAAGCTAGTGAGGATTTGACAGCATAGAAAATCTAGTATTAGACAATGTGAAATTTAGATTTATTAGCACAGATAGACAAAAAGAGGTTTGCATTATGCACATTGAAATATTCCTGGATGAACTTATAGCAGCTCGCTAAATGCCCGTATGAGCTCACTTTTTGGGTCTCAGTTTATTGTGCAAAAGTATTTGAACATAAGATAAATTGTCTACCTGGTAAGCTGTGGCAATGCTTTACTGATGTTTGCAAGCTTTAATATCTTTGTGTTATTAAAATGACACTTTAACCCTTTTCCAATAAAAGCAAGAGAATATGCCTATAAATCTCGGGAAGAGGTGTTCTTATCCCCTCAGCTCGGTCTGCAGTAGCGTTCCTCCTCATGATTATGAGTTACTGCAAACACTGGTTTCCTTCCAGCTAATTCTCAAAAGACAATACTGGTGGCTGCTTTTCTGGCTTTGTCTTTCTCAATGCTCTTTTCTTTCCATAGAAGGATGTTAAAAAACAAGTCTCTCCATTTACAAGGACTTTTAAGCTTTTGTGTGAGTTGCAGTATTTGTTAATTAATAAATCTTTCATTACAACAAACTTCTAACTCCATCAAGGTCCTTCATTAGGGGTCAATCATCCTTTGGTTTATTTATCAAAGAAATGTCTTTTCTTTGTGCTTCAGTGAAAACATAAATCTTGTCTCTCTTTGAAATGTTGAAGTGGGTTAATGGAGGCAATATCAGTGTATCATGACTGATTTAGTCAATGTAAACTCTGTAGGGACACTGTGCGATTCACTGGGGTTAAGCCTACCTGTGACCTTTGGTCACAAAGCAGGACTTGGTGACAGGAGATGCTGAATAGAGATGTGGATCCATGGTCAAGCCCAGCAGAAAAAAATCTAAATCCAGTGTTTATCCCTTGTTTAGCCCATCTTTCCTTCTCTCAGCTGCTCCATGGGGAAGCTTAGCCTGCTGACTGGAAGCCCACAACTCCACTTAGTTGGAAGATTGGATAGAGCAAGGTGGGCCAGATCCCTGAGCAGGAAGCATGCCATCCCTTCCAGCTGGGCCTGTGTGCTGCTGCAGCACCTCCCTGTCCTGTGTCTTCCCAACATGGTAGAATCTGCTTACGCCTGATAAGACAGCGCCAAGACTCATGAGGACGCACCTCTGAGTACTCTGATGCCAGTACTGCAGTTGCGGAATTAAACTTTTTAATTAGCAGCAAAGCTTCGTGTTGTCTAGAGAATGGACCACATCACTCAGGTCTTACTCATTGCTTTTCCTCTTTTCATTTGATTTTCCTACCAAACATCAGAGAGCAGAGAGATTTCACTTACCACAGAAGCAATCATGGTTATTTTTTTGCTCAAGAATCACCTTAAATTAAGCATAACACACAAACAATTTATGAATTAAACTGACTAACAAGAGCCTGTTTCTCTGCTAAAGGCCAAAGAACACATATGACACTATCAGGCTGTATGTTTAGCAACAGTGTACCCTTGTGTTAATCATAATTGGCTTGCCATAATACCAGGTCCTGCACTTTAAGTAATAAAGGATCAAAGATGCAGGTGGATGCCAGTTCTTAAAAATGAAAAAGAACAATGAAATATGTCATGATCAGTATAATTTGAGTTTGCATATGGATACAGATATTACCGAAGAAGCACTGCATGTTGGGTTTTTGTGGCATTAAATTAGGTTTATTTAAATGCAACTGGAAATTTGGCTTATATATTGTATATACATATTTTAGGTTTACATAATATTTATCTGTACACATCCACAGAATTTTTTTTTCTTTATTGAAAAGTAAGATTATTGACTTACACATCCAAATTTCAGAGGTAAAAGCTTTCAGAGTCTTTCATATTGTGTGGTATATTAAACTTTATGTTTTTAGCACCATGAACACAATGAAAATCCAAGGCAATAACATCATAATGACCACATTCATTTATTTGATTTAATAAACATGCTCTAATTACATTAGTCTGACTAAGAACAACAAAATGAATCCAGATTTATTAAGAACTACAACAACATATAATTCATTATTTGACAGGTTATAGACAAAATAATGAAAAAATATTCCTACACACACCTACTATAAATCTTTTGGATAATTAACTGATTTTCAACCCATCTCTGTACCGAGACACCAGCAGTAAACTGGTTAAATGACTCAAACCCCTTATCTACCAGCAATGCCACTAAGCAGGGATCTCTGACCATCGCATGAAATGATAACGACTTCATTACACCGTTAACGGGGAATATTGTCACTTTCTGGACAGACACATTATTTTAACTAATGATGTCCCTGCATAAAGTGAGAAAAGCATTGATCCTGTGTTGTGTGTTGCAGACATATATTTACATGATCCATGTCTACAGGTTTCCCCCGTTTTATCTATTTCTATAAGGCCACACTTGTTGCAGTGAAGAAGTAGAATTTGTATAATAATTTCTCCTCTCATTCATATCTTTATAAATAACGTTACCTCATTATAAAGCATGAGACATTGTTTAGGTGGCACGCTCACATCTTGCTAAACCTATTTGCTGTAGAGCAAGCTGCAAATTTATGCAACATGTACAAACATCACATTTTGCCTCCTTGAAACCTCAGGTGAAACCTCTAAATTTCAACAAGTACAGCAACAAAGCTGCAACTACTTCACTTTGACTAATTAGAACAACTATTTCAACTACACTGCTCACAGTTCCTGTTATCTGCAGGGAATTTCCCAGTATGGAGGATCAACTCAGACTGCTGAATACAACGCTGAACCTCCTTTCAGGGGGGGGGGTTCCTTTCACCGCTGATTTGTTTTGGGTGAATAGAGGCTCCTTTCATTCCAGGATTACATATAGGTTAGATTTTATTCTAGCGATCGCTGGAAGATGTAATAATGCAGCCTCCTTTTTGGATGTGGAGGAGAAAAAAAACTCGTGAGCAGTTAATAGGTACAACCAATTTCACCCTCCTTTGGGATTCATGTACATTCTTCTCCCCTCTCACTCATGTTTGTCCTTTTTCTCTCCCCCGTCTGGATCGACATTTCAATGCTTTCAAGTGGAGGTCTTTTTTACTATAGTTAGATATAATCTCCCTCCCCATTTTTCATTGCAATGAAGTAGCCGTAGGTTAAGCTTCAACATCAAGTCTTGTTTTTTTTTGGGATCTTTCAGAATTGGTGGACAGAATTCAGAGCAGCCTCCTCCTCCGCTGCTGCTGGGATAGCAGGAAGGACTCGGGCTTCTGTTTTTGTTCCACAACATGGACAGATTGTCTGAAAATGAAAGACACAGCTTCATCTGTTAAATTATTTATCTTGGACCCAAAATAAAGTATAAGCTGAAGTCATTTTATGCTCACAGGGATTCATTTCTCCCCAAAGAATATTTTTGCATGCGACAGAGTTGTGATGCGTTTCTAGTCAGGAGGAACAATGATTCTGTTCAGCAGAAGGATGCTTTACAGACGTCTTTAAATCTCTGCAAATAAGACTACCTTGGGACAAATACGCATGTCAGTCTTACTTGTCAGGATTCCAATTTCCCTTCCACATCTCCTGCAGCTCTAGTGCTGCTTGTGCTCCTTATTGGCTGGAAGGGATGTGGTCTCATGACACAAGCTGATGCATTTGTTCAGTCAAAGGGAAAACTCTGACAGGAATGGTCATGGAGCCAAGACGCAGGGACCTCTGGGAGTATGTTTCAAATGTTTTTCCTGGAGTTGATAGGTGCTTCTGTAGAAAGCTATGCTGAAAGATGGGGGGGATGGAAATGTTTGTCTCCCTCTGGTGCAGGAAGCATTATCATCTAAGTATGATCATTAGGGGGATGGACTTACACAGCAATTAGCTTTTTCTCATGTCAAGAAGAGTTTTAGCCAGTTTGTTAGAATAACTTTTCATCTTGAGCTCCTAACATTGTGTTAGTTTCTGACATTTTTCAAGCCTCTAATCTACCACTTGTTATTGTTCATCAATAATTTGACCAAAAAAAGTAAAATAAAAATGAAGTCAGGAAAATTAATGGAGGTGATCTTCGGACCTGAATGCATCTAATTTTCTTCATAACATCTATAGTTCGGCAAAAACCTGACAAACCTAATTCAATTATGGATTCTCAGTGTGTTGAGACTCCGGAGGTGTGAGTTAATTCCTCTGTTTACACCCCTGAGTCACTGTCACAAACAAAGGCAAACACATTCACAGGCTTCCAGGATCTTGGGTGCCTTGATTGTCCCACAGTCTTTGAAGTTCATCATCGCTTTATGTTGTTTACTCATTCATGCTCTGTCTCCTAAATCACCATGGGGGTATTCTGTATAATTTTAGCACAGTGTGAAACATTGCAAGAGCTGAGTATTAGATGTGTAACATTACACACAGCTGACATATTGAAGCTATGGGTTTATTTTTAAGAGGAAATCTTCCCAATACGGTTCTGATTTTGCAACTCTGCAGTGAAACATTGCTGGCATTGTGAACACCAACACTCTCAGTGCGACTGGATGGTTGGAAGTCATTAACACAAGCTGTGGCATTTGCCAAAGTCCCCTGTGACTTGGATTAAGCCAATGAAATGCAAAAGGGTGCTTTTAGGGATTATGCTAATTGCTAATTGCTGTATCAGAAGGTGATTGTTTTTCTTGAGTAATTTGGATTATTGGCATTAGAGATTTAGAAGAAAGTTGACGTGTTCAGCCTCTCTAATGGGGTTGATACCTGCTCTCAACCAAAAAGCCAGCGCTTTCATTGTAGGTCATGTAACTTGCTTGTTATATAGTCTGTGCACAATGTAGATAGTTCACAACAAAACCATGCACAGAGAGATCAGTTGTGAATTTTAGATGAGATTAGAAGTAAAAGCTGTGCTCATCCAACAGCATCAGTGTTGCCAAAGGCTGCTGGGAAGAAATCATTATGACTTTCATTGCTCCTCTCCATCCAGCTGCTGTATAGTCATGCATCTTAGTATGTTTATCACAGAAAGTCCTAAATAATAAATCCACAAAGTAACTATTTTAATATTGCATTATAGTTTTTAAAATAAAAATTGGAGTTTTGTTTGTGAATCCAATAGAAGGCCTTATTGAACCCTTTTCACCAGCAGAATAAATCTTCAGAAACCAAAGGACAATGTGTGCTAACAAACTAGCACTGTTTTATTTTCAGCAACATCTACCTTCTTTAAGTGATCAATTTAACAATGTTTACAGACTATTTAGACGCTACATTATAATCCAATTCAGACTATTTGTCAGTCTTTATCTTCTAGCAGTAAATGTAAATTACTAACACAATCGACACTCATTGTTGCATAAAACTAACAAGAGGTTTGACTGTCTGGTATGACAGCTTAGTATGCCTGTTATCCACCCAAACTGCAGCCTACAATGACACAGATGGCAGAAATACTTTATTCATTCAAAACAAACCAAAGCTTGTGAACACCATCTAAATGGTAGCTGTTGCGCGAACCAAAAAGCAAGACAGTCTTACTCCACTTTACTTCTACTGTACTTTACTTTTTATTTCCTTTTGTAAGTGTAAATGGTTTATTAGAACAATTCTCTCAACATTGCTTTCTTAAACTCTGAGTTCTTTTAAATTTTTCTGATGAGAGAAATGTGATTGAAGAGAGTATTGTGTTTAAACTTAATTTTGTTCTGTCAAAAGGAATATGCTGTGATGATAATACAACTGATTAGCAAAATATGCTTTTGCAAAATTAAACAACTTTTAAATTAGATACATTTAGAAGTTTAATTGTGGAATACACTTTTGTAAAAAAAAATTGAAAATAACAAAAGCAGTTCATGTTGGTTTGTTTGTCCTAGAAAAATACTATTTTATAATATAACAATAGTTTTTAGCCTAATTTTTCTTAATAAGATACAAAATCTGATAATCATTGAGCATATAAACACATTGTTTATAATTAAACATCTCTCATTAAGGGTTGGAATATAATGAAGGAGAACACACAAACAGAAGTCAGTAACAAAAGCAATATTCAGTCAGTTATATTCACATGATAATAAGCATTTTTTTTACCATGAGGTGTTATCTACTTATTAACAATCAGACTTACACAAATATCCACAAGTCCCAGCCAGCACAGATTTCTGCTCCTGATGTCATCATATGCTGCCTATGTTACAGTTTGTTTGTTTTTTGTTTTTGTAGCCTCTCTGTACCTGGCAGTGTTGCCCTTTCTTTTTTTTTTTTTTTGGAGTCTGCTGCAACTTTGAATTATGCTCCACCTGCTGTGGTCCACCTTGTTTCACCTGCCTTGCTGTCCATTTCTCCTCTATAAACTACCCTCCAAGCCACAGCAGAAACTTCCTTTGAGCCATTTGAGTGTGGCTGCACTTTTTGAAAATAATGATACTGCAAAGCCATTTCCATGTACTCTGCTTTACAGGATTGCCTACTTCCATCCCATCCACAACCTCCAAACTAAAAACACAACAGTGTCAAATCATGTGCGGCTAAAAAAAAAGGGGGGAAACATGAGAAACATGGAAACATGGAAGATCTGATGTGATGCGCACACACGACACATTACAGCCTTGTATTAATGGGTCTTATTTGTGCCTTAAAAGACCAGGAAAGGACAATGACAAAAAGAAATATATAATCTCAGAAATGTCTGTTGTGATGGGTAGCTATGTGCTGAGTTAGCAACAATTGCTAATGATAAACAATACCAAATGAAGTGCTAATATTTGATTATAAAAAAAAAGACCAAGAAGAAAATGTATTACTCAAAAAGTTTAGAAATGATATCAGACTAATTTTGCAACCAACACAACATTTTAAAGGTGACTTAGACAGTGTGTCAGCTAGCTCTCTTAGCATTCTGTCGCCATTTCTCTGTTACATAGATGTCCAAGAAGGCTGCTGCCAATGTAAACATAGCAGTGGCTTCCCGGAGTGAACCACTATCAGCTATCAATCCCACACAGTTCTGGCTTCTACATCCCAGTACTCCATCTAATCTCTTCGTATATAACCCTCTCTCCTAAAATGAGCCCACAACACACCACCATGTGTTTTTTCTATAACTGTCTCAGTCAAGTCTGGTCACCTCATCTCCACAAAAAGCTCACCGAAGCAATTTGAGTGAAAGGCCACACATGGTTTTTATGGTCTTCACTGTAATAATCATAAAAAAAAGACCAAATAATTTTATGAAATCTATAAAATCATATGAAAAAGGACATTTGATGCTTTGATGCAAACACAATCACATTCATGTGTTTTATTTATTTATTTATTTTTTTTATGAGATCACAACCCTGGTATTAAAACCACTTTAAAAAAGTAAAGCTTATTGTAAAATCATCATCTATTTACCAAAATTTGTTTATTTGATCCATTTATGAGCACTTTAAGGCTCTTATTGAGATCATTAACATTGTAATCTGACTACTTCGGTCTGTTATCAGATTTTTTGTGAACTGCACTTAGTTATTCATCCCATGCATCTCAAGTGTGCCCTGTGTGAATCTCTAACAGTCACTTTCTGGTCCAATCGACCTCTAGTTTGTTTCATGTCTACACGATGGGAGGAGGCAGAATCCTAACTATGGATTGATTTTTGAATGAGCATACATTTACTTTTAAACACCTGCAGAACACACCGGGACTGTGCTGTGCGGCAAACACGTTGTCTTAATTGATTTGAGTAATGAACAAGCTTTTTGTCTTTTGACTCAAGGTCATTTTGTCATCACAGACTTAAACAGTGTCCTTTGGTCTTTATGAAGGACCAACTTACCATGAAAGTGTATCTTGGCCGAGGTGAGTAGGTAGCTTCTGTAACTAATGGGTTTATTTAATTCCATTTATGGCTTCGGCTGCTGCATCATATGAGACATGCTGGTCACTGTAAGATTGAGGTTTCATAAAAAAAAGAGAGATTAACCTCTTTTTCAAAAGGGCAGAGTATACTCTCATGTCATGCTGATTTTTTTTAGCCTAGATAGCTGGATGTATAAATCTGCAGAACTAAATTAATATAGGTTTGTGGTGAAATTGGGCTCCCAAGCTTATTTTGTGCCTTCTAATCAGTGTCACGCTGTTGCTATGCTCACGGGGGCTGGGAATCTGTAATAAATGAGAGCTTTGTCAACATGTCCACTGTTGGAAGCTGGGAGGCTGTGTCTTTGGATTTTAGTGTGTCAGCTAAAAAGTAATCTAGCTTGTTTTTCTGAGCAAAGTTTTAGCATTCATTGTGATCTTTACCATATTTTATTTACTTCTATGGGTTCAGTATGATAATCCACTTTGTACTTTCAGAATAAAAGAAGCATGAATAAATCATTAATACTCTTATGTGTTCCTTGTCTTCTTCTTAAAACACTGCATCTAATTTATGTTTTCAAAATTTCTGATATGATCTATAGTATAAAAATTAAGTATTACGATCACCTCTGTGTCATCTCAGCTCAAAGGCAACAGCTTTTTATTGTTCTTCCTCTCTTTTTTTCCCAGAAATAAACATACAGATGGTGCACTTTGGGTAAACTCAACAAAAATTTCAGGGTTTTGATATGTAATGCACCATAAAAATGACTTGAGCGATGCAATAATGTCAGGGAAAGGATATTTCACACCTTGAGTTTAATAATGAATGCTGTGATTGTCCTTGGTTGTAATGTACGTGTGTTTAACTTTATTTTATAGCCTCAATGTTCTACAGTGTACTCGTGTAAAGGCAGCCATTTATCGCACATTGTTTTTATGAGATTTTAATCTAGATGAGATTATGTCTTGGTGTTTACATTTGGAATACATTTAACCAGAAGCAAAGTAATTCACATATTTACATAATGCATTAAAATCATGACTTACACAGTTTCCCTCCTTAACAATCTGTAGATTTTATTTGTTTTGGGAAGGCATCATAACAGGAGCTGTATTATTTCTGTCGATGCACCACTATGATCATGGGAAACTATTTTCTTTGACTTGGTCAACATTAAAAGCAGTCTGTGATGGCTAAGAACTTCTTTCACCTCCCAGGTTGTTGATTGCTGGTAATTTTCTCCACCTGCATCTCAGGTGGGAACGACCTGCTGATTGCCTTTTTTTCTAACTGCCTCGTCTGCTTTCACTAAAAGTTTTCTTTCAAAAAACATAATTTAGTTTAACATTTTGTATGAAAGGCTTGTCCAACATCTGCTTTTTTTCTTCTTTTTTACCTCGCAAAGGGATGTCTGCAGAGGTGTAGTGGCAAATTACCATGATGTATAATGAGACTGTGTGTCGCAAAGACATTTGACATGTGAAAGACTGTTCCTCCTGCTCTTTATAAGTGCTAACCCACAGAGCCAGATATGCCTCTTTACACCAAGAATTCGCTGCCTTTTGTTTTCTGACCCCCCCACTCGTTTTCTTTTTTTTTTATTTGGCTTTTGAAAGCTCAAAATTTAAGAGCACAACAATGACCACTACATGTTCTTTCAATTTTCTTTGAATGTCGACAGAAACCGTGTGGTGAAAATGAACACAATCATCAAACCTCCTGTTGTTTTGCTACTATTAAGAAAGAATGAAAAATGTCAGGAAGTGAATGGAGATCTTTAAGACCATTCTTTCACTATAACTCCAGCTGAACACAAGCAGATGTCTAAATGTCTGTGTTGGTATGTTTGAATTTAATGGATCAATGATGACTAAATATAATACCATTTAAGTTTTGCAAAGTTTCAATGATAAAACAAGAAGTAAATGTCTGATTGGGGTCAGGAATGCTTCTGATTGGTTCTTGTTACAAAGAAACTGTTCACTAGGATTACTGGGCCGTCTTGCCCACTGTTATTTTGAAAACCTTTCAGCATTGAAGCCCACGGGTTACCCCTCTTTTAATTGTCCAGTGCATATTCAGAATCATTCATTATATGAAAATCATCATCTCTGTGTTTTTTTTGTCACCGACAACATTATGTTTCTATGTAGAACGTAAACGGAACTGAATCCGTAGTTTTTCATAAGAGAAATGTTCATTGTGCCACTGAGCACCGCACAGGCACCACTGCTCCAAAATGTCTCTTTTAGTCCAAAATGACTTTTTTACAAATGGAAAATAACACAAATTACATCTAAATAGTTGTAAAAACAGCAATTTTACTTGAAGTCTTTGTCACATGTGATCTTGATATGTGTCAAAATGCCATTTTACATGTTTTGAAACTTTTATTTATGTACAATTTGGACCAACAATGCCAACAAATTTATGAACATTAATAATGAATTATAATGAATTGTGAAAAAGACTTTCATTGTGACTTTCATTTTTTGTTGCTTCCATGGCAATTACTTTGAGATGTACCAAGCATTACATCAGTCATGAGATTGTCTTGTACATTATTTTTGAAGATTTATCAGCTGGTGCTTCTCTGATGTTATACGTGTTTTGTGAAAATGGGCTCACATGGTTTCAGGGTTATTTCAGTTTCATATGTTTAAATCCAAAATTTGCTGGATTTCATGTTGTACACGAATCACTAACTTCACTACTACTACTACTAATCACTTAGTAAAGTGCTATCAGGTTTTTTTTTTACTCTTTACTGAGTGCTGTTTTGATTTCCATGAGAGGAGACATGCTAACTTTCTACTTGTTTTATGCATATTTACACATTTTGTCGAACTCCTCAGAAGCCATCGACAGTATGCACAAAAGGTTAATTGGCTAATGAGAGGGCCATGTAAATCTTCCTTCCAGCCACAAATGACAAATTATCCATATAACAACACTGTTGTCAAGTAGGTGAATAAACACACTGATGATTAATTTAAAAAAAAGATACATTCAACTTCTATAAATAAGAAACAAGGACATCGTGGTTTAGTGTTGAGCCAGTATGTATTTCATTTAACCACCAGATGAAGACAGTTTTTACTTTTCTATTTTTTAATGTCAGGTGTCTTACCTTCCAGCATTTTGAAGGTGAGTTGACAGCAGCTGAGTCTCTGCTTCTATGTTGGCATATTTTTGTAGGGGGTCAGTCTCTGGGTGTAATTTCAGTCTCCTCTAAGCAAGTGTTGTGGTTTGTTTGAGAGTTGGTTCAGTGCATCGCCTGGCCTCTTTATTACTGCATTCCCTAATGCTTTGATTTAATGCCCTCTCAGAGGTCAGATATTGTTCTGGCAGGCACAGACCACTTTCTTCCACATCGCCCATTAATAGCAGCAAATAAATCACGGCGCAGTGTTAATACCCTCGCTTACATATCCGAGCTTTTTAGAACTGGTACAAAAAAGTAATAATTACATTATAATGTTGCAAATCCATCTGTTTACACCTCTGTCCCAAATCTCAACATGTGGTCCATGTCCACACTAATTAAACACACTATTCCCCGTGGTATGCTTATGTTGGGGTTTCATTAGAAATCCCCTTGAGGTCCTTAAACTGATCCGTAGCAGATGCAGTGCTTTCTATCAGCAAAATATATGTCTTATCATTTGTTCATTACAGAGTTTTTCTTTCCGTGTTTTTTCAAAGAAATCCAGACAAACGTACACACCGAGACGTGTTGTTTAAACATAACTAGTGAACATGATGTAGCCCAGCATGATGTTTCAACAGCATGTTTAAAATGAAACAAACGTATAAATGAGTCATTCTCAGCAAGCAGTGCTGTGGTTGTTTCGCCTTTGCAGCAGCTTGCTTTCTTCACATATCAGGTTTTGTTTATCATCCGATGATACGGATGTGTTCTGACAGGAGAATTATTATTGTTGTCAGCATGTGTTTATCTTGATTTGGTCCTTTATAATCAGATTTACCCTGCAAGGACCTTTTGTTTTATTCAGTCGCAAATGCGCCATCAGGAACCCTCTCGTGTTTTCAGACCGAACTTAAAATATTCTCTCCTGTTGCCTGATTAGTGAATTTCTTTGTAGCTCAGATGCAAAGCATGTTTGAATCATAGGATTAAAAAGTGTATATCCAGGGGTGGGGTGGGGGTTGGGGCAACAATGTCAGCTAATATTAATGCTGAAAATAAAATTTGACATTAAAAAGAAAGCATGAAAGGAAAAGATAATTACTGCATTGCACTTTACAGTTTTTAAATCATAAATACTGTAAAAAAAATACTGAGACGGAAACATGTTGCATTATTGCAACAACATAGATATTTTTTTAATCTAGATTAATAAACCTTTAATGCATCTTGCGTCCTCTGGCTGCATATCTATTTCAGACAACAAAATAAGAAATGGCTTAACGATGAAATATGTTTACCATTTTAAAAAATGCACCTTATTTTAACCTAATTATGGTTTTAATTAATATTTAGCTTGTTAGAATTTGGAATGTTTTGAATTTAGCTAAAATACAATCATAAAACATCTTATTAATAGATACAGATCTTTATAAGTGTGTCTTTTAAGAATATTTTGAACTGATGACCTCCAATACAGTGAATTTTACTGGAGATTTAAAGCTCTTGGCAACGTTTCTGGCTGGGATTATTTCCCAAAGAATCGATTGAGACTGTATAAATGAATAAATGTAAAAAAAGAGGAGAAAAAAAACAAGTCACTGGATCTGTGCATACACACTCATGTATATTGTTTACGTATCATTAATCTCTTACAGCATTCTCTTTTCTCACTTTTCAGATGAAAGCATAAATTGCTTGAGGCTACTCATGCAACAGCAGCTCAGACTGTCCGAGTCGTAAGAGAGGAGAGCAAACACATTCACACGATGCTTCAGCTTGAGATAAAAAAAAGGGGGAAAAATGAATAGACAAACACAAAGAAGGAAATACAGGACACTGTGTTAGAAGACATTTTTTCATACTTAATTATGATGTTGTGAAAATGTATTTTGCCAAGGCTGAATATTAATTTCAGCCTCTTCTAGAAATGAAGCCGCAGTAATCAAAGCCTGCATTAATTACATAAATGAACAAAGGAATCTTGTTGCTTGTGATAAACACCATCAAAGTTACTGGCGGAAGTTAATGCAAATGGGATCCTTGGAGAATATCTATGAATATATGTGTATATGATTGTTGACAGGACGACTTATGAGCCGCATGGGATGAGGATTTTTTTTTCCAATAATGATGACGATGTTGATGACGCTGTGTATTTCACCAGGAAAAAACGTTTCACACTCATTTTTGGTATTAGGATCCCTGGTTATTTTTAGGTTGTCTTAGTTTTCATCAACTTTGTATTTATTTATATAGATAACCAAAAAAAAAAAGCTACAAAACATGGCAGCAGGAACTTTTGGATTTGTGAGTGGGTGGGTATTCTTTTAGATTTTAGGATGTATGAATTATGCAACAAAAGGTTCTTCCAATACTTATCACTATATGAGGTTATGTATTACATCTGCTACATGAAACGGGTTCAACATCACACAGTTTTACAATGCAGTTACTCCTAGTTGGCAATCCAGATTTGAAACAATGTATGATTATTCATTTCTTTGGCTGTTCAGCCACATTATAACTCTGCAGTGAGCTTAAGTGGATGCTAAGAATACAAGTGGGAAAATGAGAGTGAACGGATTTCATATTTTCACTTCCATGCTCAGCTAAATTATGCACTGGAGCATTGTTTATCCATCAAACTAGGCCCTCTTCCAGCCATCCACTCACAAAGAAATTCAGAATTAATTGGCAACACCAAAGTAGAGTCACAGTAAACAGACAACTTTCTTCCTCTCTCCATGTTGCAAATAAAATCCAGAACAGGGAAAAGCAGAGCTCCCTACGTTTTATGTCTCATCCCACTGCTTCTAATGCCAAAAACACAGTTGCTCTGTGGAGTGTTTTACCACTCCACCCACAATTCCCCAGGGCTCCAGCAGGAATTTCCAAACTAAAATGAATGCTGTGAGTGAGAAGCGATTGAAGAGGCAAATGAAGGATTGTGAGTGATGGTCTGATAATTGGGGTTTGCTGTAACTCTCCACCTCTGATCTGGACTGGAGACAAAAAGGCAAAGAAGGAGATAAAAGCAGCGTTTACTCAGCAGAAGAAGCTGGAACACACACACACCTATTCTCTTATAACAACTCTTTAGTACACTTTTAAGTTACTTGCTAAGATATATTGCATGTATCTTTACCTGTATAGAAAGGTACTCTTCAACTGTGCTATCAGTGCCCCTTGTGGAGAAGGCTGCTCGTGCTCAGGGGGGTGGGGGTGGTGGGGAGCTGTAAAGTGATGCAACTAGGTGTGAGCTGTGTTTACCACTGAACCATTCAGCACGGTGGGACATGTGTTCACTTTGGCTAATAAATCACTGAATGTCTGATGTGCATCGATAGAAATGCAGCGTCAGTTTTTAAACTTGATTAGCATTTCTGTCACTTCGCCTTACGTTTAACAAAACTCTAGTCGTGCAACTCAATTCACACTGCCCATGGTCATGACTATGAAGAGCCATTCCTCAAACTGACAGCCCGTTGTGGCAGCGCATCGACAAGTGTGTAATTTCACTGGCTTTATGAAACAAATAAAATGCACTGCAAGGGGAAAATTACATGGTGTAAAAAAATGGAAGAGGGTTCTATAATTGCTGTGTACTTTTCTGTCTTAGAATATCATTCCTGCCTTTGCTTTTGTCTCATTTTTACAAAGAAAAGAGAAATATGTATAAGCTTTAGTTTTGACCGGTCTATCAGAGAAACGATGAGGTTTACCAATATAAAATTAAAGCAATTATGCTTTACATTAATAGGACTCTTACCCTGTCACTGTAATTATGTCAGACTTTCTATATCAAAGTAATGGTTCAGCAAAATGTTTAATATGAACACAGATCTGCTATCATTTAGTATTAAACTATGCAACAATAATGATAATATTAAAACAATTTTCTTTCTGTATGATAGGTGCCAGGTAAAACCATATTTTTTCCAAATAAAGACAGTGTATTTAGTCATTGTGTGCAATTTGAATTTACTTTTCAAACAGTATGCATTAGAAATTACTTCACATGCAAAACATCTGGCCGTTTTGAGCTACCAGTCAAAAGTTGGGAAACACTTTCCTAATATATCCAATGCACAAGTTATTATTCAGTTTGTTTAAACAGTAAAAGTTGAGGGTGAAACTCACTTTATTGTTACAGTAACATTGTGGTTTTCTGGTTTAACATACATAATAAGCATGTTTGCTTTAGACAGTTTATAAAAACTTTATATTCAGCCGACTCTACTAGAAATCCATGTGCAATATCTTTCTTTCTCCAGAAAAGTAGACATCATTTTAACACTTCCTTATTTATATGTTATGCTGGCCTGAGACCTTACTCATGCCATAGATTTCCTTGAAACCATACTGCATCTACAACCTTGAATGAATATATATTATTTCAATCTCTGATTTTATTCTTTGCTTCAATTATACACAGTGAAATAATGGGTATCAGCTGTTTGAGAGGCGATACAAATAAGCACAGCTAAAAATCCCTCACCCTGGCTGCTCTGGCATGTAAATGAACAGAAGCTGCATGGTTTATTTTTTAAAGCATATAGGTTGCGGATTACAGTGTGTTGTTTGCAAACCCAGTAATCTAGAGGTTGAGTTTTTTTTTTATTTTGAGTAGAGTGCAGGTTTTGAACTTCCCAGAATGTTATGTAAAACAGTTTCTCTCTGTATAAAAATAGGATTTAACATTTTTCCATGGAGAATATTAACCTACACTCTGCTTACTTCTCTCCATCTGTCAGACTCTACTGTTTGAGAGCGAGGAAAGGCAATCATCTGTGACAGTGTTTTAAATGTTTTGAAACGTTAACTTATTTCAAAAGGCTCATCCTCATTAAAATGAAAGTCCTCTCTTAGACAGAATACTGTACTTAAATGCATCTTCAGAAATATTTAGCTAATTTCACATCAATGTCCAAAAAATGTCTATTACAACACTAACCTCATATCATTGCTTTGTTGTTTAGGGTGGATGTATTTGAAAAAAAGTAAATAAATAGGCTTCAAGTATCAGAAATGATCAAGATGTGACCTTGGAAATAAACTATAATATAATTGAGGTAAGTGCTTGGGCTATATTTTTATGCACACTGTTAATATGGTAATGGGAGGATATGTTAATACCCACCTTCATTCTTGTCCTCGTTCATCCTGGCTGTATAAAACTTGGCCGTGGAAATGCCCACTGCATCCCGTCTGTCCAAGGCCGACCTGCCAGGTCACCGTTCACAGAAACATGATCAGTCAGACAGAGGTGTCAGTATATTTAACCTTTCTATGCTTGTAACTAGTGTTGAAGAGAAAGTTTTATGCATGGGATGGACAAAGGTTTGTGAGACTTTACCTGGGAAACCATGTCAAAATAAGCATTTCAACAAAGAACAATAGTAGGCCTATCATGATTTGTAACAATTTTGCTGTGCAAGTACTTTTTCATGTTATGTGACGAATGAATAATAAACACATGTAAATGTATTTTTTTACGTCTGTCAAAGATCAAATGAAGCTGGTGACCTGAGCTGATGGAATCAGCATGTTATTGAACATTATTTGTGTGTGTATGTGTGTTTAGCTAAGTTAGTTAGTCAGTAAAAATTTGCAACCATTTTAAATAAAAGGTTTTGAAAATTAGTATTTTTACACATTTAGTAAAATGATCTGCAATATGTAGAACAATAATAATCTTATAACTGAATACAAGGATAATTGTATAAATATATATATAATATATGCCTTTAAAGTGTGGCATAAGGAGGCATATAGCATAAGTGTGTTTTTGTTTTTTTTACTACTTTAGTACGTGCCGCTATGTGGCTGAAAATTGCTATAGCTCTGTGTTAACTCTTGTTATTCTTGTTTTATTACCGTCTTTTGTAATACTTTATAGTCAATTTGGGTTTGTCCAAGAAGAGTTTTCACGCTGGTCACGCTCTTTTAAGACTTATGATGCGTCTCCGTGGCGACGAGATTTGTTTACTATTTAGATCAACTAATAATCCTCTCCAAATTCAGGATTATCAGGAAAATAACACTTCAAATTCCAATGGAGTTGAAAAGAAAGAGAAGAAGGTGCAGGGCAGGACGGAGGCAGAGAGAAAAACTATGGAGATTTCAACAGTTTCTTCCTACTGTTGTTATGGGTAACGCGAGAAAGCTAGCTGACTAAATTGACATGCTCCAGGTGCTAACTAAGTCTCAGAAAGAAAACAGAGGATGCAGTTTTATGTGTTTCACTGAGACATGGCTGCATGAACATATCCCAGACAGTAATGTGTTTGTACACGGCTTCAAGTCCGTGCAGTCCGTAATGAACAACTTAGTGGAAAACTAAAGGGAGGTGGAGTTTCAGTGCTGGTTAACCAGAGGTGGTGTCATCCTGGACATGTCATTGTTAAAGAGAAGATCTGCACAGAGACATGTTTTGCCAGGCTTCAAAGACAACATCCAAAAGCATTTGTGGTGATCTCTATATATTTTATCACCACCTCCCTCTCTGCTACTCCACCAACGCTCCAACAGTTTGTCAGCTGCTCACCCAGAGAAAATAAAACGGTGGACTTATTTTATGCAAAAAATAAAAATGCATACAGATCTTCTGGTTCTTCTCACCACCTCCTAAAAGCTTTTTTAGCAACAAGTCATTTGAAAGACTATTAAAACCTGCTCTGATGATGCTGAAGATGCTCTGAGAGGATGCTTCCAGGCTACAGACTGTTCTCTGTGAACATCATGGAGATGATATCAACAACTTGACTGAGTGTGTGACAGACTATAAACATCTCTGTTGACAGCACCATTCCAACAAGAACAGTGAGGTGCCTCCCCAATGACAAACACTCGGATATCAGCAACCTTTAAAAGCTGCTGTACATTTGAATTTACCACCTGGGATTAATAAAGTATTTTTCATTCTTTCATTTTCCATTTAATTTAATTTCATAAGAAAAACTGTAATTTTGCTTTTTAAGATAATTTGATTTGAATTTTTTAAAACCATTTATTACCATTTCATAGTCAAAAGTAACAGCGTGGTTTCCTGCTTTGTGGTAACTATTAAGAGGGATGATTTTTTTTACTGCAAAATCTCTCATAAACTGTATTGTATATCAGTGTGTTTCCACCCTGGTCTTCAGGGATCACTCTCCTGCATGTTTTGGTTCCTTCCAAATCCAGCGCACCTGATTCAGGTTCATTACACTGCTCGTTAAGTTCTCTGCAACTCTACTAATGAGCCATTTATTTGAGTCAGGTGTGGTAAAATAGGCTCACCCTATAAAACACGTAGAGCGACGTTCCCCAAAGACCACGGTTAAAAAACACTGCTTTGTATGATTCTTTTAGATTTTTTAGAGTTATATAAAACAAACACATTTATCACCTTGAGACCTTTGATTCTTCAAAACTGAACAAGGTTATTGATATAAATTTCAGTAAGTTCAGATATCAGAAAAAAATCACTAACTATTTTCTTGTAGTTTAGATGATATATATAACAATGCTTTATGTATTGTTTAATGAACACCTGCATAGATTGAAAAAAAATCCCAGGACTTTAATGAATCTGATGTTGATAAAAAGAAAGACAGAGTGGACCTTGTTAAAGCACAAGGAAATGATCTGATTGCAATGTTTTCTGTTACAACTGTGCTGTATACTGGTTACATTACTTTACATAGCAGTTTTTTTTATTTATTCATTCCAAAACACATTAAGTAAATAAAGTGTTCTTGTTTTTCTGATTAAAGTTGCTTTTTGCCTTCAGGTATGTCTCAGTAAAATGTTCTCTTGATTTAAAATAGAACAAAATCCTGTTTAAAAATTATCACCATTTTGAAAGAAATGCCTTAGACATTTTTTTCTGCTAAAATAGATGATTGATTTGTTATGGTCCTTTAGGATTAGTTTATTTTTTACATATGTCATTATTTTACAAACAAACTTAAGCTAATCATTGTGGAAACACTTTTATCCCGACAAGACAACCTTTTTCACTCAGATACTCAGTTAATCAGTTATTGATATTACAAAACAACCTTAAATCAAGAAAGTAATGAGTCTCGCTGATTGCAGCTATGCAAACTTAAGCATATTGGTGATGTTTACTCCATAACGGTGTGAAAATGATGCTGCATAAATGCAAAATGTGCTGACAATTCCCAGGATTCCCCCTTTCAGGCTTGTTAACATATAGACAAATTTCAATTTCTTTGCAATTCTGTAAAAAATAGTAAACTGTAAATAGTTTGTGGCATTTTGAGCTTCATATACAGGACTGTCTCAGAAAATTAGAATATTGTGAAAAAGTTCTTTATTTCCTGTAACGCAATTAAAAAACATGAAATGCCATACATTCTGGATTCAGTACAAATCAACTGAGATATTGCAAGCCTTTAATTGTTTCAATATC
>JBAMIG010000022.1:14178678-14192607 GCA_037177335.1 Kiunga ballochi
GGGGAAAAAAAAAAAAGAAAGAGAAAGGGATTTGCCAAAAAAAAAAAACCAAAGGAAAAAAAAAAAAAAAAGGGGGTTGACCTCCAAAAAAACACTTTCACGTTTCCCCCCCCCCCCCCCCCCCGCCTTTTTTTTTTTTTTTTGTAGGCTACAAGTTTAAGATGTACTAATAGTCCTTGGAGATTCAACAGTTCATTGCTGCAAAGCTTTTATAAAAGGATGTGTTCGGCAAGGTCAAACATGCTCACACAGACAAGGAAAAGTTCAAATAAGATGAAAAGTCTGATGGATATAGTGTAATGCTAAAACACTAACACAGAAAAACAACATTATTAAAGAATAAAGCGTTAGTTTACCAAAATATCTAATGTTTTCTTTCTAGCTGTTACTAAGTGAATGCATATTATCCATAGTTTGTGTCTCTGAATTATTTTTTTTACTAAAGCAAATTGTTTTGAGTGACCTTTTGGACAATAATATATAAATTAGGATTATTTGGAAACACTGGGAACCCAGTGTATTGAACTTCAAGCTAACCAGCACAAAGTCTTCCAGGTAAATGGCAATCTGGTTCTGTGAACACAACCAGTACAATTAAAGAAATGAAAATAACCCTATGTTTTCACATTGTTAAAATCTCTCCATTTTTTCATTACTTCCTCCTTCTGTTTGCTTCACTAATTTCCAAACCATTGCTATTACAAATAAAGACCAGTGTCCCGAATGCCCCTTTGAATAAAGAGTCTGGTAAAATGCAATATTCACTGGAGATCCCACACAGCGCTTCAGCATAATTACTCAGTAGATTTATAGACACATTTAACTGCCAACACTGCAGTAAAAGTTGTGGACTTATTTTGGAATTATTTGGAGACTATTGGATTTCATTGCATTTGTAACAGGAGGAGGACGGAGAGAGCGTATGCCATTGCAGGTGGTGTTTGCTATAAACTTACCAGAGAATAAGTCTATAAAACTAAACCCATCAAAATGTACTCTTGATTTTGTTGGTATTGAGCAAATACAAACTCAAACATCTCATCGCTGCAGCTGTTAAAAGTAATCACACAGACAATGAAAATATTTGTGCATGTATCTTTTTAGATCGTGCTGGATACATTTAGAAAGGCATATTAAAAAAGGCAAAACTGTGGTTTCAAAATCTGCCATTTAAATAACAGTTAACGTATTCCTAAAAACTTTTGATTGAACATAAAATTGGCACAAAACAATGAATAAACAGGAAGAAAGTCAGACATTTGGATGCTATACTAGTGTTTCTTCTTTCCACCTGTGTGGAGAAAAGGCTTGTATTTTTGGGATGGTGGTGAATGTTTCTTCTGAAATTTGCTCCTAAAATTTTTTACTGCTGAGCTTTTATTGTTTAAAACCGAGCCGATGCTGAAAGTCTCAGAGAAATATTTCTATACACACATATATAAACCACTCTTTTTTATTAACACAAAACCATTATTTTCTTTTACTTTTAAACATTTGCAATTTTCACAAACACTTAAAATGCTCCTGTTTCCCGGAACCATTATTCTGCTTTATTCTCCTTTGTGTATACTGTCACCAGCACATGAATGATACGGTTGTAAGGCTGCTGTGGTTCTTTAACACTACCCTTATGTTGCTTCACTCCCAGGACTGAAAGTGATAAAAGAAAAAACGAAAACGTCTGGCTGGAAATGCACTGACATTTTGCAGTGAGTGATCCACGATAAATGTCCATTAATGGTGTGTTGTATTTCACACAAGTCTAGTGTATTCTTCCACTCCAACACAGGTCATCCACACTATACCAGCCGAGGCGATGCTCTACCAAGCAGCACAAATCAGTTTTTCATTTTACTCTGCATGACAGATGCTGTTAAAAATTGGATTCTGGTTCATAAAATGTTGTTTTTTTTATGGAAATGCAAGTAATATTTCCACTCACATTGAACAACAAGCAAAATACACAGCTGCTTAAATGGTCTAGCTGTAGATTAGTAATCAATTAGGAGGAGTCATTATATTTAATACATATGAAACAAGATATTATTGTTGTACCTTTGTCTCTTAAGAAAACAACAATTATTTAAAATATCCCTTTGAGAAATTTGTTTGAACTTTTTGACTGTACAGGAAATCCCTGTTATGTATAAGTTACTTCCTAAGCATAGTGTTATTAAAACACTGGTCAGTGGTTGAAAATGATGGTGCTATTCTGCACAGTGACTTACATGTTTGTAATTTAATCCGTCAAACAAAGTCATCTGGCGCTAAATTCATGCAATGATTAAACACACATTCATGTAGAAATTCTTTACAAATTTCATCTAGCACCCTGTGACATTGATTACGACAGACATTGATCAAATTTGCTTTGCTTAATGTGACATAAAATTCACTCGCAAGATGGCTGTAAATTTACATCACAGAAGGTTTATACTGTTTGATCGGGTTCATAGAGGGGCAGAAAGCTTTGACTTAATTAATGAATTACTTGTTTGAGAGAAGATTAAATAACAGCTATTTGGAGAAAAAAAAAGTGATTCGATAAATTTGTTTTAAAGCTTAGATGCTCGGGTGCTTTTAAACTCACTGCCTGAACGTCATCAAACCATTTACAGTATCAATGACACGATGAGCTCGGGAATATTTTCACAATTCTGAAACAAAGACAAAAACTCTCTTTTTTTAAGTGTACATAAACACAGAAAATGTATTTTTCAAATAATCACATATTTTTATTCAACTCATCTTATTTCTTGTGATGTTTTAAAAAATTCCCTCTTTTTGTCATTAACAACCTTTTAAATATCTGGTAATTTGCTCAATACAGCAGAATCTGTAACATGCCACGTGTTCAGATGTGATACAGAAAGAAAACCTTACAAATGGGACAGTGAGGATTTTTTTTTTTGTTCACCTGTGCATCATTTCACTGGCATCACTTAAACCAGAAATCTGCATCAGATCCTTCAGCTATGAGACACTGTATGAATATGAGAGCCTACTTGCAAGATTACATTTAATTTGTACCATTTATCCTCTGGGAAAGAAGGACTCGCACATTGTATTTCTTGAAAAGCTTCGCATGAATCATGATAATGAGAATAATGGCTGCTTTTTGGAATGAGATGAAATGGTATTCCTTCCCACACTCGGCCATACGAAGGAATAAAGAAAGACTTCTATCGTGCACCATGGCCATTTTCATGGAAGATTGTTTATCTTTTAGATTCTTAATTGAACCCATTACTAATGTCCAGTTGCAAAATCTAATTGTTAACACCCAAAAGAGTAGAGATAAAATGGAGCTTCAGGTAGCAGCTCTTTGTGGACGCTTTCCGTTATCTGGGGGTGTGAAAAGAATTCTCACATTCTCTGCCTTCATGCATACAAATAGAAGCAACACAGGACATTATCCTGCCAAAGGTCCAGAAATACTAATTACCTGCTGTTTACTGGGTTTTATACACCCCACCTTCTTGGGGAAATCAATAATTAAATACAAAGGCTGAGGGAATGAATTCACCCTGATAACCATTAGCATGAAAGAGGATGGAGTTCATTAGCGATTCTGCGAGCATGACGAGTAATATCCAATATTGGAGACAACTAGCTCAGTTATGCCTTTGTTTTTTGCTCTCATCCGGTGAGGAAAGGCACACAAGATAGTTTTCTGTGACAATTAATTACAGCCTTACACAACAGGCAAGATGAGCCGTTTATGATGCATCTTTATGTACTTTGCACATGCACTGTCCCACGTTTCCTGGTAAGAATTGCCACAATGATTGACGATCATTGTGGTTTGATGTGACAAGATTTATTCATTTATTTTATTATTTTTCAAGGTGTCACATTCTTTCAACCTGAATAACAAGGCCACTGTATAGGAGATTAGCTAAAGAGGAAATAACGATTATGAAATCAGGATAATGTGAGGAAATTAGTTGTTTCGGCGTTGTATAGTCCTAGTAGCCTGCATGGGTCTCTCTTATCTCACTAATATTATGTGAAAAGTGCCATGATCACAATTATCAGCCTTTTTCTTGTCAAAGTGTCTTCAACTGCATTAGGGCTCATTAACGTTTCAAATCATTGAAGCAGATGCTTTTAACCCAACTTCACTAATAATCATACTATTGTGGCACAATAATCAAGGCATCTGTTCAGAGCTCATTTAAATCCTTTTAACCAAAAGTCATTTGTCCCTGCTTATATTATTACAAGATTCTCATGTGGACATCTTATCAAATGTCCATAAGCTTACTTTTTCTGCAGCTCTGACATTACACAGCATTACTGGTTTCATCAATTTGTGTGGAAGGCAGCTTGTCCGAGCGTACAGTGGATGTGGGAAAAAAACCACACATTCAGAAAATAAATAAATAAATAGTTATGTTAAAAAATTAACCTCTTAAGTGCTTTAAAACGCTGCTAAAGTGTTCAATGAGTGAACAAGACCTGCTTTCTGGAGCATCGTTTAGCTTTTTGGAGCACTCACCGAGCCGAGTTGGCTTAAATGGCAACGAACAGAGGTGACAAGTCAACATCATCGATGAAACTAGTCATTTCTGTGTTTCTGGCTGAAAGTACTCTGTGGTTTATAACTCATTTCTATTCTGCACATATCTGTAACATTTTATAGTCTGAATAGTGAAGCACAACATGTACGCCATACACCTCACAGCAAGGCTTTTAAGATATAAGATTTGCATTTATTAAATCAACAACATTGGTTTTAACATTTTATATTTTATCAAATATCTTGCCAATTTTAAAGCTATGTAGACGCTGCTGCCGCTGAAATATGATGCTTTTAATTCCTTCCTTTTAACATGTAAATCATTCATTTAGTAGAATGATCATTCAAAGTAGAACCGCAATGCTTTGGTCTCTCGCTCCACACACACCTTTTAACCTTGTTCTGAGGTGTTTTCAGAGAAACATTTTATTGGTAAGTTTACTATAAATGTTAACGTATCAGATTCATAAATTTGATTGCCTGGAAGTCAACAACCTTATTATGCAGACCCACAGCAGATACTGTGATGTAATAGATAAAAAAGAAAGTAATAGAAAATAGATCAAATTAAACAGACTGAAAAATATGACCACAAAAAATATAAAGATAAACACTTAGCAGTGCACAAAAACATGTATTTAAAACTTAAAAAGTTGATTTTGCATATTTCCGATAAGCAACAGAAAAAAAATCATCTTCTTTTTATTGTGTTTAAATAAATGTTACTTTAATTTCAAATTGTGTTTTAAAGAAGCCAATGTCTCAGTACGAGTCTAAATAGTTGTCGATGTGCAGACACAGATGCCAAAGAAGGCATTTAAACCCACTAAATATCAGAGCAGCATGTAGCTGCTGTGATAACTAAAATATCTAAAAAATATTTTACACATCAAAGCACAGTGTGATTTGAAAAAAAAAAACAAGTACATACAAAATAGGTCGACAACAACAAACTGTGTAATTTGCTTGACTGTAGGAAAATGTCGGAACGATTTTAAATGTTGAAATGTGCTCCAATTGAGATTTAAAAGATTCATAACCCACTCTCAAAAATACTTCACTTGTAAACATTTCTCTCTTTTTTTTGGCAGTAAATACATCACTCAATAACAGATGTCCATTTCTTCCCTGAAGGCTGTTTGCCTAGCATTAGCTGTGCCCTAAATTTCAAAGTGAAAAAGATCATTTACTGTTTTCTGGGAGAAGACTTGATTCACACTGGTAAACGTATGCATTTCAAGTTTTTATTTTTCTTTGTGGTGTCTGCAGTAAATCACATGAGCACACTTTTTTTTTTTTATTTCCTCAATTCTGTTTCACCTTCTGAATTCACACAGTTTAGTCAGAGTTTCGGGCTGTTGTTTACCACATAGAAATATAGTTTAGGAGAAAATCTGTCATTGAACAGGAATACGTTAAAATAAATTTGCAAAGCATTTTTTCTTGTTTCAGATTTTGCTTTAAAATTTGGCAAAACGGAGCTAAATAAGTAGCAAACAATGTGCGAGTTGTGCTCGGGGTTCTTTTTTTTAAGATAACCATAAACATGAAGGTCATGGATATCTTATGATTGTCTCCGCTGAATCCTTGACAACAGAAAAGAAGTGTCTCAAGAACAGAGGGGTGTGACAGTACTCAGAATACCCCTTCACTTATACTACCTCAAGTGAAATTCATGGTAACAATATCACAGAGCAGAAAATATCAGAGAAAGATGAGAAGATCACACTGTTCAGGAAGGAAAATAAGATCCTTGTTCATTCATTCATCATCACCTTGATATGCTAAAAGTCCAGAGTGGATATGCAACACTGATTACTGTCTTTGATAACAATGTTTGAAGCCCACTCTCCATGTGAAACCATAATAATTAAATGGTTGTATCTGTCTTTTCTGTGACAGACACTACTCACAAAAAAAGAAAAACTTGGCTCAACAATGAAAAAAATAACATTTAAAAAAATCGTCACGCTCTGACTGCAATGTTTATCAAACAAACTTCATATTTAGAGGTCCAAGGGATGCAAGATGGAACGACACATTTAACCGCATCTTAACTTTTCTCATTAACAATATTTAAAATGTTGATTTGGTTCTTTTTTTTTTATCATTTAGTCACTGTTCCCTGGCACGCTGGCTCATCCTTCTTTGAACCAACACATTCCAAACACCTTGCTTAAGGTTAGCTATCAAAGTCAGCATCTGACTGACTTTGATTAACTAGATAAAGCTCAGAAAAGAGATAGGAAGCAGGAATGATACCAAAGTAGTTTAATAAAATCTGCTAGAGTTGAAAGGTGCGGTCTTTTTTAGGAGCTTTATAATGCTTCTGTTATTCCACTTTGAGGCTTTTAATATTTGATTTAAATCCATTTAAACAGTCTTGTGTATGAAATGTAAACTTCCTCTGTCTGGAAAATGAGATGATTAAGGTTCAGAAAGCTTCATGCTTTTTATGACGTCAGTATAACTATATTGTTTTCTGTTTGTGTATATTTGACAACTTTTCATGAGAATGGAACAAATTAGTTATCCATATATTATTATCCATAGTATTCATTTTCATAGTGCGTAGAAAAAAAATCTTATTTGGCATTTGTCCAATGTTTTCTGAGAAGTTTTTAATATCCACAGCAACAAGGCATTGTGTGGCACCACTACGTTTTAGCTTTAGTCCTCCACCTTTTATCATACCAGGAATCTCCCGTTAGCTCAGTTAGCTCTTAGCGACAGACAGCTAGTCATCACTTATCAACCCCCATCTAAACATCACCTCTTTGCCTTTTTGTAGTTTCCTGGAGCAACACATGTATGACGCTGCCAAGATGCTGATAGTGGTAAATGCCCTGTGAGCTTTATTTATGGTCTTAGAAATGTAGATGTGACATCACAGAGGTTTTTTTTATTCTTTTATGCACTGTCACGGTTTTCTCAGTATTGACGCACAAAAGTATTTAACATGTCATTGACCACTTAGGATGCTCAATATTTCTGCTGGAAATTGTAAATTTGAAACACCTCATGAAAGCAAACTATAACCATGCTGTCATGTCATTTAATGTTTTAGATTAATCTAATAATCATATTTAAAAACACATAAGTAGGGAGAAACCTTTTTAGAGCATGAATTTGTGCAAAAGTAATGCCAACTTGCATTCTTTCCACTAAAAAGTGACTATTTTTATTCTATATATTAAAAGAGGCAAAGGATAAAATTGATCCTGACAATTTAATCTCAAATTGGAAATTATAGAATAAATATGAGCAAATGAAGGAATTAGCCCTGAGAATCAGCAGGGACAGGCTCGTGTTCTGGCTGCAGTGAGACCACTAAAGCTGATTGCGAACAATGCTGGTAATGTCACCAGTCACACCACAGTGCATTTTTAGACATGCCCCAGAAGAGATTTTCTGCTCCATCCCACTAAAAGTGTGTGCCTAGTCTACTTTGGACATAAGCCACATCAGCCTCCACAGAGCAAATAAACCTGGCATGAATTAAGACACAAGATTGGCTTCGAGCATCCGGTCAATTTTCCAAATCTGTGCAGAATCCCAGTCATATGTCACATTATTGCATAAACAAAACATGTGGCAGAGGTCCAGAAGTTAACCAGAGTATTCTTATTGCAGCTTGCACTTTGACAACACCACAATATGACAGCGTATATCCTAATAAGAATGGCAACAGATTTGAGGAAGTGAGAAATTTAATTGCAGAAGTTTTGGTTGTAGAGGTTCACCAAGCTATTAATTAGCTACCAGGGAAATTCAGATTTTGTCTGACTTAATGGTTGTGGATTGTGAAGACAAGTCTGGCAGATAAATTGCTGCTCTCCAAATGTGGTAAAAAACCTGTGTTGTGGTGAGGGAGACATTATGAACCTGTGCTTTATGTGATGAAGCTTTGTGGTGAAACATGAATCATGATTACAACCTTCTTTTTTTTAATAAGACTCTTTATAGTCATTGATACCTTCTTTTTAATAAAATGTAATACAGCTTTATGATAGTGATGTAACCCTTACACTTAAACGGAATTATTGCAATACTTATTGTATGTCCTTACATGTCATTTACATTACAACACTGGCATTTGTTCCACTTATCAAAGTGCTAAAGCCCAATAAGATGCTAAAGCCCATGTGACCTAGAAAATATTCATTCTGTGTGTATTACAGAGACAAACAGACTGACACAGGTCAAAGAAATGGCATAGTTTAAGAAGTGTAAGCTGAGGGTATGTACAATTATCTACACAAACATATGACCTTAAGTGTTTCCATGCCATTAAGTCATTGAGCAAACCTTAGCTTTTAGCGCCCTTTTTCCCAAGGCATATTGCTTACAATAGCAGAACAGAGTAGTTCTTTTTTTCAAGTCTTATGAAAGGGGTATTTCAGTAATTCTAGGTCAAATTTTCCCTGTCAGATAAAACCAGTGGGATAAATAAATAAAGCCTCATACCAGTATTCAGTTTGCCCTTCCAGTCTGAAGTGAAACTACTTTAGTACACTCTGTGTTATGCAGGGAGACAACTTTAGGAGCAGCTCTCGTGTTTTGACAGGGTTGTTTACTTTAAGACATGATTTGAGAAGCATCTTAAATTGTTTGCTTGCTCAGTTCTGTTCAGTGTTTATCCATTCAGTCTGCCCGTCCCACCTGGATTAGCATTAAATCTATGTTCCAGTTTAGAGAGGGGTTAGCTGTACTTGACAGGTTTTCTTGTCGCTCCAAAATGACAAATGCCATCAAAGAATCTGGAGGCCATGCTAATAATGTCTGGCTTGCAGTTTCCCAGGTAATTAAAATGGAAGGGCAGCAACCTCTCTAATGTCAGAGGGATTTCGTTATCACTTGTGCAAGGCTATGAAAAGACTCTGTGAGCAGTCTTAACCGCTCATATCTCCTTCCACACTCAGGCTTGAGTTGCAGTTGTAGACAAGGTTGCCATCCTGGGCCTGTGACTCGATCATTAGAAGGTCAGAGGCAACCAACGAGAGACAGATTTCACAGTCATCTCTCAGCAGGAATCATCTCATCTCGTTTACAGCACAGTGGGTTGCTTTCACAGTGCTATGCTCAGGAATGTGACATGGCTAACGGTGACAACCTGAAAAGTACAAATAAAAACAAAAAAAAACATAAGCAAGGCCGGCATACGATTCTGCCCAACGGAAAGAGAATTGTTTTGAGATGCAAATTTTTCATTAAGTGCCGTCACACCTCACACTTCTGACAGCACTGTCTCACGGCTGAGTACCGCTCCAAAACAGTTCAGCCTAATGATGTTGCTGTTAATGAGACTGTGTTTGATGACACACTGTTTAACATCTACCAAACAGTGCTGCTATTTTCTGCAAAAACAGGCAAATTCTGCTATATTTAAAACAATCCATAAATGAGATGAATGTACTCTCTACTAACTGTTGTGGTACTTCATCCTATAGAGAGTTTAGTGTGCCATCTAAGTATCAAAACTCAATGGGAAAGGTGGGGATTTTAATATTAGATAACCAAAAGACTTCACTTCTTTCAGTTAGAAAAAAAATCTAACAATTAAATGGTTGACAAGCATCACAAGTATTAAGTATTGTATTGAGTGAATTTAGCCATTACTTTTGACCAGTTTTAGGAAATTTCATATGTCTGCATTGATCTGCATCACATATATCCCATATGGCAAATTACAATGAAAAGACTGAGTGTAACTTGTAGGTTTGATGTTCATTGGCTGAAAATCTGCAGCAAAAGCTGTGATTGAAAATCCATCACAGGAATTCAGACAGCAGGCTTCAGCCCTCCCTTTGCTCATCTCCGTGTTGCTTTCCCAAATCAGGGGCGCATATTAACACACATGCTGCTTGCTACCAAGAATACCCTCTCACTTAGTAATGACGCGTATCATCTTAAGACTTTGCCTCTGAGCCAACTTCTGGCTGATGGCCTTGCTAGTTGTGATTTACACTGCAGGATTCTGGATCTCAGTTATACTGAAAGTGACTCTCTGTAAGAGACACACACACACACAAAGCATTGCTATGTTGCAACATGCTGACTTGGCCAGCAGCCAAAGCTGAATGTCATCTTAAAAATTGCCACATCAACACAAATGTCCTCATGAAAAGATGCAAAACTCCTGATCGGTGTTTTGATGGAACTTTGTGTTGCTTTTATTACACAGCTTTTATTTATGTCCCTCTATGTGTAAGCTTTTTTTTTTTTTTTTTACTTTTTTGGTCTGCTTTAATTTCTCATGCTCCTGTCTGGGTCATGTGTCAACTTGGGGTCAGGATTGAGCAATTTGTGAGACAGAACCTTACAAACAGAAAGATACACTCAGGGTTTTTTGCTATGAGACAATTTTCAGAAAGTAGTTGGAAGCTGGGGCAAAATGACAGCCTTTTCTCCATCCAGTTTTGTTCAACACACCTGATGTTTTCTTCCCCCGATCCTCTCAGTGGTACAGTTTTCGCTTGCTTTTAGTTTGATATGACAAACCCTTCTCTTTGCCTCTCAGTCTCTCCACGGTTATAAAGCTTTTAAACATTGATAGTGCCTGCAGAGGGCATGGATTTCCACGTAGGAGGACATTTGGTGACCTCAGGTGATTTTGAGCACCTGGCTCTCAGAAGAGCCGTGAGAGAAGCGACTGTGCACTTCCCACTTTGCTTTTAGATAGACAGACCCACTTTCTCCGACTGCTGATGAATTCTTTTTCTTCTCACCAGTCCCAGATGTGCCTTTGATCACTGTGTCTATTTTTAAGGTCTTTCATTGTCACCAAGAAGTGAAACTAATAGAACACGAGACCACTATTTTCCAGCATGGAAATCTGGAGGAAAGGAGTCTCTTTGTCACTAGAATGAAGGCTTATCTCAGATGTCTGACGTGAGCTTTGTTAATATGCATTTTCATCTATATTTCTGTGTCTGACTGGCATTGCTTCTTTGAAACATAGCAGACAACACAGCATGGTTTAATGAATAGGACAGGCGAGCTTATTTAGGAATTCCAGAACATTTTGAAATCATGTTATTGATCCTTTTTGCTCTGAATTCTGCAGATTGTTGTTTTTATCTGGTACAAAACAATTTGTCTGGCTTTGGTAAAAAAAAAAAATGCAAAGCCTGCTTGTATTTTAAAAATCTAATGCAGATTCCCGCTATCAAGAATACATTTAGTCATACCCCATTTGATTTGGGGACACTTAACACTCTCAATTAGTTTGTCTTTTCCACCATTCATTTTGATAATGACTTTTTCCTGCTTCATACTCACATGCAATAATTATGGTTTACACAGCGCAATCATCCAGCGAAGCAGATGACTGCATGCAATCCCCACCAGAGGTCATTTTCCAACAGCTTGCTTAAGCTGTGCATCACAGTTGACTGTGATATCAAGTAATTTAGATGTCAAAACCAGCTGCACACTGTTAACGCCACAGCAGTGTAAGCATAAGAGAGTGGTCAAGCATGGCATTAGTTTCCCAAATTCCCTGAATTTGCTGGGTTTTAAGGGATTACCAGAGAGAACACAGCCCATTGCTGCCCTAAAATTGTTAGACTTTATAGCTGTAGAGATGGAAACTTGAAGCTCTTTTAAATTCACTTTGAATGAGCTGATAACCAACTTTCCATAGATGTTTCTAACATGGCTCTAGAATTGAAACAAACTGCACAAAGAAACAAAAAAGAAAAAAAGTTAACACTGCATCATTTCTTCTTTTATCTGCTTGTAGAAAACCCAAATGAACAGATAAACAAAGCAGATAAAATCAGTAGAAAACAATAAACCATTGTTTTCTGAAATGTGAAATAATCAGCAGCAATGTTGAATGCTGAATTAGAGGAAACTAGAAGGCTTTTTTTCCTATATTAGGGGCATTAATGGGAAATTATTCTCGTTTTGAATGTTACATTTCTTACTTAACATTATAGATAAGACGATCCTTAACAATCTCTCTGGTAAAAGCTTTGTATTTAATGAAGGTCCATTAGATGTCTTCTCCAGGCTCTTGCTCATTAATAGTTCTTGGAAAATTAACAGTGTTAGCATTTAAGCACCAGTTAGCCATTAAGGGTGAAGGAAGGACAAGCACAACAAATTTTCCTCAGGTTGTGAATCCTGCATTTGGAACGAGAGCCTCAGTCAATTCTGTAATTATTCAGTTAAAGTCTCTATAAACAATCTCACATGTATACGAAGGCTTCTCATGAAAGAAATAACAACAATTGAGCTTTTATGAAAATAATATGAAAAGTCTATTTTGTCTTTGGCTAACATTTTCCAAAAATATGAAGAAATTTTTATTCAAACCGTAATGTTTTGCTTTTTTTTTATTTTGTTTCTAAGGTAGGTAAAAAAGTTTAAAAAGACATAACTTATATAAAACAATCTTAGCATCCTTTTCTACTGAAAGAAATAGTCATCTGGTTGTTTATACCGTATTTTATAATTTTTCTTTTTTACTTTTAAGCTCATACTGCCTCTTTTCTGTATAATCACACAGATCTGCAATTAAATGGACCTCCCTAAAAGATTTTTTTATTTATTTATACAATTTGTAAATATAAATAGTTTATATTTAAGAATTTTTTTTTTTTTAAACAATTATTCTATTAATGCAAACTGATAACTAAGAACATCTAAAAATTCCAAATGCAAAGTTTCAGACACACATACCTGATTTATTCATTAATAAGCCTGGACACCTTACTGGATTATATTTTAAATGCCATTTTTGCCAAGGTTTAAACTTTATCAACAGCTCAATGGCTCAGCCCTATTCATATCCCGTTTCTACAATAAACACATGGCCTTAGTATAAACCTTACTTATTGTTACTGTGGCAACTTCACTGAATTGGCAAACATTGGCAAATTAATAATGGTAAAAGTTTTGAGTTTTTAAAGTGAATTTATTTATTTTTATTGGCACAACCCTTGCCAGTAGATGTACGAGTGTTTTTGATTTACACACTTTTTATCTTAGCTGCCTAGCCTGTCTGTATCAGGGTCATTTTTCACTTTTTCTTTACATTTCTGCTCTTCCAGATGACAGGTTCTTTAGCATTTTTCACATGCAGATAATGGATAAGAGTAATAGAGAAGTTCTACAGCGGCTGTGGATTCAAAGAGGAGTTGAAGAGAATAGGAATGGATATTGTTAAGGACTTATCAATAGGCTGCCAGTGCTCCTAAAAACAAAAGGTGGAAAAAGAAATTATAAAAAGAGTGTTTCTTTTGTTTGTTTGTTTTTTGTATTGTAACAACAAATGATAGAAAATAAGTAGCTCAAATTTAAAAAGTAAAATAAAATTTTACTTTATTGTATAAAGAAGGATGAGACTTGATGTAAGTACGGACTCTATAGTTAATTACTCTCGAATAATTTTATATATA
>JBAMIG010000022.1:14217134-14230003 GCA_037177335.1 Kiunga ballochi
TATATATATGCACAAATAGACCTCCCACTGTACTTTGGACTTAAATGGCAGACAGAGCTGAAGTCCTTGAAAGGTTAGAAAAATCTTTAGCCATTCATTACTGTAAAGGGGAAGTGTGGAAAGTGAAGAAATATAATGAAAACTAATACTCCTCCTAGTCACCAAGCTATCTGTAGATATGTTTGATATCCCATTCCAGACTCAGAAGTAACCACAGTTCTATACTGCCAAGAGACAAACATAATCCAGAGGGAAATTACCCATCAGGAAGGCAATACTGTTACTGAGATGCAATTACCAGGCCACTTGTGAGACTTTCAGCCCAGTGTCCATGGACGCATGTGTGAGAGGACGGTCGATATGTGCATAACAGCTTTTATGTTTAGCAGAGAAAATTGGATTCTTTGTTGGAGAACAGTTAATTTAGAATATGTCCAAGATGCAAATGATTGATGTGACTATATCGCTTCAACTGTAGGTTTGTGGTCCAGGGAAGTCTAATGGAAAAGCATACTGCAGGGAGTTGGAAAACAGCTTTAACTCCAAAACTATAGAGAAGTTCCTCCTCTGTGTCTGTGTGTTCCCGGATGGGATAATTGAGAATTTGGCTTGTTGTTTACACATAAATTTCAAGCAAACATTATTTAATTGGGTGGGAAAAAGGCACTGTATGTGCTTGGATTCCGCTTCATTTCACATTATATTGCAGAGCTCCTGTGTTTGTATTTGTTAGTAGTTAAATAATCTGCATGTCTCACAGAGGATTTAATGTACCAATTTAGCACTGAATCACATAGCCTACAAACAAAGAAAACAGTATGGCTTGGAATGAACACGAGTGCAAACATTTGATAAGGATTTGCTAGGGGCAATTGCTTTGCTTTATTATTGATACAAAAATATAAACTGCAGAAACTAGACTCGCCCCTGTGCATAGGATGCACTTGCACTTTCCCATTGTACAAAGTATTCCCCACACAGGCCACCAAGTTGAACCTTGCATTTATAGCAGTGGCTTCCCATTCCCCCCAAGATGAATATCTCAAACCAGGGAGACTTTTACCTTAGTACAAATGATTTATTTGAATTTGATAATTAATCATAGCTGCCTTCAATGAGCAGCCTGTAACCTTAAATGTTGCACAAATTGGGAAAGAAAAGGGCCCATTGCAAGGGAAATGCACGAGGATAAGAAATAAAACTGCCTACATAGAGTTTGAGCCTAGCATGCATAATAAATGTATGACAAAACAATACCCCAGGCACACCAGTATTAATGATATGCAGTGAACTCATTATTAAAGTTCCAAAACAGCTCCTGGAGTAACACAGATGGAGTCAATTAAGCAATGAGCATACTTGCTTGCCTGCCGTTTCATCTTCCTTCTTTTATCTCTTGCATATTACTCCATGGATGTAATTAGCTGTATGTTTCTCCACACAACATAATGTCCAGTGATAATAACAGTTATTTTCACTTGTAATTTCAAATAATGCCCTGCTTAATAAATGTACCAAATTTGCTCGCACCATGTCCTTGGGTATTTCATTTGCACAGCCAAGGTGCTGAGGATAATACTGTCCTAAGCTGCTTTTTTTTCTTTCTGTGCTGTTTCTGTTCCCAGAGACCTGATGCCTTCAACGCTGGAGGGACAGATCACCATGGAGAAGACACCCAGCTACTTTGTAACTAACCATGCCCCAAAGCGCATCCACTCCATGGCCAGGGACATCAAGCTTATTATTGTGGTGCGTAATCCCGTCACAAGAGCCATTTCAGACTACACACAGACTTTATCCAAGAAACCTGAGATCCCCACTTTTGAAGTTTTAGCTTTCAAGAACAGGACGCTGGGTCTTATAGATGCCTCCTGGAGTGCATTGCGTATTGGAATATATGCACTTCACCTGGAAACCTGGATGCAGTATTTCCCTCTCTCCCAAATGCACTTTGTCAGCGGGGAGAGACTCATTGTTGATCCTGCGGGAGAGATGGCCAAAGTACAGGACTTTCTGGGACTGAAGCGGATTGTCACAGACAAACACTTTTACTTTAACAAAACTAAAGGGTTCCCGTGTCTGAAAAAGCCAGAGGATAGCAGCACTCCCAGATGCCTCGGCAAGTCTAAAGGGAGAACTCACCCTAAAATTGAACCGGACGTCATTCGTCGGCTGCACAAGTTCTACAAACCCTTTAACATGATGTTCTACCAAATGACTGGCCAAAACTTTGAATGGGAGCTCGAGGAGGACAGTGAATCCCGTAGCTCTCAGGACTAGCATGGCACCTCTCAGCCACACCACCAGCCTTCCTCACTGAAAGTAATATTGTTCTGCTTCATCTTACGAGAGAGTGCTTGAGCACGCCAATCAATCATGGCTGTCCTTGCAGTGTCTGTATCCATTTGCGAGAGTTTACTGACATGCTTTTTCCTTGATGATGGCAAATCATTATTGTGTATATTTAACATAAAATATATTTATATTTGTGTAAATGAGACGATTTATTCCTTTTGTTTCTAAATCATAGAACCGATAAAAAAACCATGTTGACTATGGCGATGCATGCGATGAGTTAAGTGTCCTTACCTCATGAGCCCTAAGGGTAAACTCTGCCTGTTTCTTCTCCCTTTACTTTCCTGCAGTGTGTTGCCCTCACACCCACTCACCAGCATTCAGTACAAAAGCTATTCTATTCCAATGGCTGAGGCCATGAAGTGCTCTGTATCATTTCTTTCAATGCAGTTTAGGTGACACCCTTTGACACATGCTTATATTTTTTATTTGTCCATATTCTGTGTAGAGATAATCCTTTTAAGTTTACCAAAGTGTTACCCCCGTGTCGTTGTTCTGGTTGCTCTGCACTCATTAACTGCACACATATTCAATAGGAGAGCTGATGTACATTGGCCATCATTCAATAATTGGATTGTTTCACAGCACGGTTAAACATTAGCATACTGATGACCATGCACTCTGATGTGGTGCAGTATCAGTAGCTTTGGTATAATTTTGCAAATGAGCCCATCCACTCCATGCACATCAAACAATTCTGCATTCGGACAAAGATAATTTCCCACCATGAGAATGTCTGTTAACTGTTGCGGTCCTGTTTGCCGTGTGACCTTTCTCTTGTCACAGTAATATATGTCAATGAGGGTGAAGAAAAACACTGCGGGACCAAACAGAAGTTTGTCGCCAAACATCTGCTGCAACGCGGTCTTTCTGTCATTAGAGATTAATGGTGTGTTAAATAAACTGCTGCCGCTGGAACAAAGTCAATGTCAGAGAGAATTTGCTGTCAAGGTAAAGCCACATACATACCCAGGTAAATTACCAAGCTATTACTGTATGTGCTTTACTTTAATGAGACCATTTTTCCTTGGTAAATGTGGTAGTATAAGGTTCATCAGCAAACACATAACATACAAATATTTAGTTCCTATTTACTTACACTATGAGGTAACATGACCCATTAGATAAGATTTTCTATATATGCTTTTCTTCATAATCCACTGTCTGTCTGTCTGTTGTCTCTGAACTTTTCATCAATTGGGACAATCAATACAGTCAATGAGTCAATAAATGCAGTCTGCTACACATCACTGGGTGCTACAGCTATGATGCATTGCTCTGTTAATCTTTCCTGTTCTCTTTCTACGGATGGACAGATCGGTGCACTCTCTGCAGACTTTGTCACCCCAAGGAGGCCGACGCCAGCATCTACTTACACAGAGCAACTGATTCAATCAAAGTATCTGCTATGCTGCCCTTTCTAACACCAAGCTTGAACACTTACCCTGGGGTCACGCAATCCACGACTCACAACTTTCAATTTGAGGCTTTTCTGTACAGTCATCTTTTTTTCTGACAATCTTTCTTCACTTCCTCTTCTCCTCCCATCTCTCTTTCTCTCTCTGTCTGACATCATGTCTGCTGATGTGTTGGGTAGCCGTTTACGTAGTGTAACAGAAAGGTTTTACACTAATTAATTTATCATAATTTCCTTTTCTCCTGTTCTCAGCATATGATAAATTCATCTTCAAAACAAGCATCACCTCACTCAGTGTATAGATGCTCATAGGAATCCACAAAATCCTCCATTTTTCATCTTTTATTATGCATTTTTGCTATAATTTTTGTGAAAACTCTGTCACTCATAGGCAAAGTCAGAAACACACACACAAACACACACATCTAATTTCTTATTTACATCTAGCTTGCTTTAGTTGCAGGCAGAGTCCCGTGATACATCCTGTGAGACTTATGATGCATGAAAGACATGCAAAGCTGCCCTTCATGCAATCCTCCCGGCGGGTGCCGTGCCGTGATATGTGGCTCAACAGTGTTTCCTGTATCACCAAAATAAGACTAATGATAAATCATCAGCTCACCCAGCTGTCACAACTCAAGTGGCATCTTTACAGAAATGAAGTACAAGCTCATATTTGTCAGTAATTTCAGGCAATTTGTGCCTCACGTTGAGCCATGTGGATGTGGCCCTAAATTAGTCTAGTTAAGGTGATGATGTGCTTTAATTGATATAACCTACAACGTTGTTTAAACTTTATGTTTTGGTTAAATAACCCAGACTGATGCTGCTTAATTAAAACCCAGAGCAAAACTGAGCTCAGACTAAACAAAACTGGTGTAAACCGGAGAAGACTCCATTGATAGCAGCAAAGTGTTTTTATGCATTTCAGTGAATGATTAACAGTGTGTATAGAGATACAACAGTGTCTACCTTTTCAACTTTGCACTACTTTACAATTTTTCTTTAATGGCTGTGTTTAAAGAAATCAGCTTTTTTTTTATTAACAAAAAATTGCATTCTTATAAAATTCTCTGTATTCTTACAAAAGAAAATCTATTTATTCTTTAAAAAAAACTGTGTTCTTACAAAGGAATGCAGAAATTGTTTTGCTTGTAGAATTATCATAAAACTCGAGAACAACCCAAATGAAATAAGCAGAAAATGAAATGCAACTGTACACTCCTCTGTTGGTTCATTTCTTAAATCTGAAATGAAATCACTTATCCACACAACAATTGTACCTGCATAGAGATTTTCCCTCGGTAGCCTGGGAGCATTTATTGAATTTAGCTGCCATCCATGCACCAGAATCTCAATAGCCAATTGGAGATCAATTCCTCTCCTGTTTTTCTTTGTGTGTTTTTTTTCACATTTTTAACTTTCTGTATCTCCAGGTGAATGTGGAGGAGTCACCACGGATCAAACGGACACACTGAGATTCAAAACGCTAACACGTTTATTTTATTTTCAACTAGACTCCATATTTCCATCTTGTATTTATTCAAACAGTGACCTGCTGTGTGAAGTACCTGATTTTCCATGTATCTCAGAGTTAAAACTGATGTTGCCACAAGGACCAAGTCATTACAAAGTCCATAACAACAGTCCTAAAATAATTTCAGAAACAATCTTCGGTCATACATGGTTCCAATATCCTTAGATCAGGAGTTTCTGAAATTTCCACTGACCAGAGTCAGTACCAGAGTAATCATTTTTATCTCGCTCTTCTTCCACAGTCAGGATCTTCGTCTTCAGCCACCTCAGGAGAGGAAAAACATCCTCTCATAAATCTTGACTCAGTTCTTTCCTCTGTACTGTGATGGGTGATTTTTCCATTCCTGCTCCCCACTATTTTCCCAGAGACTGACTTTCCTCACACAACACTGTGTGACATCTTGACAATGACTAAGATCTTAATCAGCTTATGTCTTCACAGTAATGTAGTTGTGGTTTTAGAGCTCTAAAACACATTCGAAACCTAACCCGGTATAAATAATAATGACAAAGAGTTGACAAAAGACCAAAGCTTGCTTTATTTCTGTTATACGTTACGCATTCAAATATGATGCACTACTGTAAACACTCGGTTATTTTACTGTCGCAAATTAGATTTTCTGCGTGGTGTAAATTAATAAAGTTTTGTGCATTCTCTCGGGGTATTGTGCAAGATCCGATTTAACAGCGGCAACATCAAAACCAAAAAATGCCACTCAGTATCAGTGCTCAGAGTAATCATCTATAACCTATTAAACAGTAATCAGTGAGAGATAAACATGTTGATAATGTAGACCAATAAATTAGGCATGCATAATTAATGTATGTTTAATGAAATCGGCATAAAATTGCATTGGCTCTCAAAACCGGTCTATGATAATGAGCAATAATTTAGTTGCAACTGTATATTAACCCACTGGTTTCTCCCCACTCCTCCAACCTGCAGTAAATCTCACAATAACAGCAGCAGATGAGACTCTAGCTTTTTCTTCCATGTGTCAGATGTGAATCAACAGTCGATGCAGGACTGTGGAGTCAACATGACCCAGAGCAGCAACTTCTAATGTAATTGAAGAGTGATGGTGGATTAATGAGCGCTCTAGGTGACTCCGGTAAACCAGGTGGTTGGCGAGACAACAGTTACATTTCTACTCTTCTTTCTCCTCCATTTTCTCATCAAAACGTAATAAAAATCAAATAAAATGTAGTTGCTCTTTCCTCCCTAAGTGGTTCAAACTTTGTTGTATTCTCAGTTCACTTTTTAGCACAGTGTTTTTGAGCGTAATAACTTATCAAAGAGATCTGTGGTGCTTTTTTTTTCACCCTGGTGGGTTTCTTTTTATTTTCCGCTGCATAAAAGTTAGATTTTTTGTGTACTTTGATCTTCAATGACTTGAACATGCAGACGTAATGCCGTATTGAACAGAGACTCTGTCACTGCAGAAAGGAGCCATTTTTGCTGCTAAATAACTTTGGTTCTTCAGGGTCAGTGTGCTGCTGGTGTTGGATGCTACATGAGAGTTAATAATCCAGATCACATATTTATCTATTTGGCACTTAATATGGCACATTACCTATCAGGAAGGATCAGTGAGGTGAGCAAACACCCAGAGGATACCAGCCTTCTGGGGGAAGACCTGAGGCTGTTCTCGGGTTAGCCTATTCACACACTCTCACACCTCATAAAGGCTCTACCAGAAAACAAGTAAAATTAGATTTTAATATATTCAAAACTCTACTGTAATGTTTTATAATTATCGGCTGGAAATGCCTGTTTTATGTTGGATAAACATTCACTAACAGGACTAACAGGACAATACTTAAATAAGCCTTTATAAGAGTGTTTTATGGCTGTGTACATCTGCAGCTTTTCTTAAAAGGGTGCATTTTAACCTAAAGAAGCACTGATAATACTTATAATAATCCTCAGTATTCTAGTAAGAAACTTGTAATAATTACAATCTAACATCAGAGCAAAGCAACTGTTGGTAAAACCCACTGTTGCTGCTTGCTGAAAGCTTCACTACAATATAGCTCTAAAATGTTCACTAAACAATGTAAGTTTGAAATAAATCTTCCGTACATATTTAAGTAATAATTTCATTAAATGATGACAAACATTTAGGACAGAAGTAGCCGACTCTCCACATAGTGAACAAGTAAACAACTAAAGAGTAGGTGTGAGAGTTTTGTTCAGTTGAAAGTGAAGCATTGAACTTGAGACTACTGTTAGTAAGTTACTATTTTTATGTTCTTGGTGAACCTCTGAGAATTTACTAAAGGGGTATAGATATTGAAATTACTGCTCAAAGGGCTTTTGCAAAGCCTGCGTGACTTGTGAGGAGTCTGCACTTTGATCAGACCAAAACCATCATAAAGACTGTGATCTCTGATAAAAACAGACTTATTTGGATTTAGCCTTTTTCTGTCTCTTTAAGGGACCCTTATAACCAAAGATGGTTTGTTATTCTGTCAATATTGCTTGCTCCAAAAGAGCTGTGCATACATGTTCATATATGCTCAGCAAGACAATTTTGCTGCTGTATTGAGGTATAAAAAATATATACTGAATAAAGAAAAAGCTACTTTTTTCCTACTTTGGCTCTTTTTCTGTTGTTTTAATTGATTTAGCCATAAAACTCCTGCGCTGTGTCACGTATTTTATTAAACTTTTTTCAGGACCAGTATCAATTAGCTTTGTGTGTTAATTTCTTATTAATTAATTTGCTCTCAATTGAATCTACAGAAGTTTCCAGAAATCTATATCCTTTTCAGGAGGTTTACAATCCAACTGAAAATTATATTTATTCTGGGACTATATGTTAAATCCACAATGAGTGATCAATGAAACACCATTACTTATCACATTTTCATTATACAAAGATGGTTATCACCATTCCTAAGCCATCTCTATTTTAGGTCAGAAATTATGAGAATGTCAAAATGTCAAACTTTTGACCAATTAGATAGCTTAAATTAGGGACCTGTCAGGAGCAGCCAAAGATTAACAAGGAAATTAAATGTCTGTCGTAAAAATAGAAATATAAAATAAAGAAATATAATCATCCTTTGTGGGTGTTTTTCACACGCAGTAGGATGAAAAGCATTTTGTTTTATAGATAATAAGTGTGAGTTGTACATAGGTAAAACTGTAGTATAAACAACTATAAACAACTAAATACATAAGGAGGGAATGGTATAAATATGTACATTATTTCTGTGGTGTGTCTTTTTTTCTCTTAAGAGCTAATAAATGCAGGTTTGTCAAGGCTTGGTCACTGTTTTTACAAACTATTTTAAATGATACATCACTTTTTTAATTTTCTTTTCTTTTATTGTGCCTTAACAAGTATCTATTAACATTTTAGGTTTATGATCTGACAACTGTGGTTGACCTGACAGAGATAATGTTTGTATGTTGACTGTGCTTAAACACTTTGAACTTATACATGTTTTCATAAAAAGGAAATTACAGGCAATCCAACAATGGCAAAAATAATCAAACAATATAAATAATGATCAACAGTACAGTACATTTGCTTGTTTATTAGATTAAATTCCCTTTTAGAAATTTCTGTGATAGGCATAACATAACATAATATAGGCATAACAGATAAGAGTGCTGATGGATGGAATGAATAGTGAAATGTTTGGTTATTATTGTTTAAAAAAAGGAGGAAAACAAAGGGCAAAAAACAATAGAGGAACATTTGTGCATTTCTAAAGTGTGAAAAAAAGATCAATCTCATTTTTACTTGGACGCTTTCTTCCACGGTCAGGTGTAAATACCTTCCATACAGCCTGCCTCACAGACAACGGAGCTCACAGTGACCGTTAAAACCAGGATGACCATCGTCAGTCAAATGATCAGTATATTCAAACCAAAGCTTTGCTTGAAGAAAAATACTGCTCCCACATTTGAGACGCCTGCTGCAGCCAGAGAAGAGGTAATTTTACTATAGTTATACTATTTTTCTGGAAACATTGCAGATGTAAGCGTGACAGGATAATGGCAGAAACAAGCGCTCTTACCTGAGCTCAGTGAAGTGCCCCTTGAAATAATTGTGGCTCTTTCACAGTTGCTGGATGCAGTGTTTTCACTCCGTATTGGAGTGATTTCAAATGTTTTACCTCCATTATTCATTTACATCCTTTGTGGAAAAATAAGACTCAGTTTTTTTTTAAAACAGAACCAGAATTTTTTTTTTTGTTACTTTAGATGACACACTTTTAAGAGATTTCAACCAATAAAATGGCATGACTCAGCTTTTTTTAAGAATATGTATCCTTTTATGTATTGATTTTGTTTTGATTTAGCTGATCCTTCTGCAGGAGCCAGTGTTATTCTTACACAGAAAGCAAGGCTTCATCTGTATGATTAGACACTTGCAGGAACAATGCGGTATCTATGAGCTCTGGTAGAAGAATCTAAGCCAGTGGATAAACATCAGTGACATATTCATCTTTTTAAGGTTTTGTGCTTAAAAAATAAGGGAGATGCAGATTTAATGATATATGTTCACAAGCAGAATGACAGGATGTGTGATCAGTGTTATATGTTGATCCCTAAATGATCTTGTCATCTGACCTCGTCAAAAGGATCCAACTTGCAGTTTAAGTATCACAAATGTTGCTGAGGTGAAATTGAATTTGTTCCATGTAATCAGCAGAAAGATTTCATGAAGAGTGGGGGAAAAGCTTAATCTGACTTGAAGGGAATAAATTATCTCAATCTTAAAATTGCTAACGGCAAAGCTTTTTATTTATAGGGAGGCTATTTTATTATGGGGGGTATTTATTGCAAAATCATCCAAGCAGAAATACGGTGCAACAGAAGAAAACAGCTAAACAGCAAAGTAAAGCACTTCGTCTCCAAGAACAAGGTGCTACATTTATTCTATAAGGTATAGCATACCCCATTAAACTGTTGCTAAATATATGGAGAAAATAAAATAATGCACGTACAAATAGAGTCATTTTACAGCTATTTTGTTTATAATTCTTTATGAGTTATTTGTAAAAGCGTGATCACTTATTTTTCCTTCTCTTTGTGCCCCGAGTCGCAGCACTGCCACGGATCAGCTGCTGCTCGGTGTCAGAACTGTTACATTATTTACATAAATACAAAACAAACAGTTGCTGAAAAGACAGAGGGGAGCAGCAGCTTTAGACTCGGTGCACTTCTGCACCTGCATATACTGCACACAGCGTATTAAGTAGTACGAGTTTTATGTGAATAAATCACAAACAGAAATGTCTTACAGGAATTACGTGTTACCTGCAAAAGGAAGGTAAGTAGATCACCAGTGGCTCCAAAAACAGTTGATGAAAAACTAAAACTCCAGCCTTCTCAGTCCTCAGGTTATTAAAAAGGAAACTTTGCTGCACAATAGATTTATTGAGGTCAGCTAAATATGTTTGAATGGAAAGCACAAGATTCTCATGTGAAGGACATCTCATTCCAGTCCAAACTGTTCTTTAATTGGCTCTGACCTCCAGCATCAAGGATCTCTCAACACAAGCCATCTGGTCAAGGGCTCGGCCAACAGATGCATTATTTTTCAAATCAATACCTACACATCTCAGACCGTCCTGCTTTGAAACATGACTAATTTCGTTATCAATCCATGCAGTTAATGATCTCATTAATTTGCTGTTGATTCATTTTCAGCTGAGTGGATATTAACCTTTTGCCAGTAATCATTAATTCTCTGTGGGAGAGGTGTGCTATGTTGTGATTGGAGCTGCATAAACAAAACAATTAATAGCCTCACGACAGTAGAGGTCCTTCTTGATGCCCAGCTGACTTCTTACACTTGTATGATCGATTTATTGATCTGATTACACTTCAATCACCTGAGCTGCTAATCGCTTACCACATGCAGGGCAAGTTCCGGCCCAGAAGTGACAAGGGGAATTATTTGTGCTGCTTTATCCAGCCATGCATGTGTTTCGAGGACGATTATCATGCTCTGAAAACTCATAACTATGTAGTTGGGGATTCACCTTCAACCACCTGGTTACCACATCACATCCCAATGAGCATCCAAATACAACCTCATTTCTAAAAAAAGGTTGTAACACAGTTAAATAGAAACATAATCCAACTAAATTTAGTTACATTTTATTGGTAAATGAAACAGTGCAAACAATGAATGTTAAGATGTGTTTACTGGTCATAAAGCTGCATTTAGGCTAGTTTGAGCTGGAGCACTGTGGATGCTAGCTGTACTGGAAACTGTAAGTAGACTTTTAAATGGTCAGATGCAAGTTATACTAAATATAGTTGGTCATTTTTCCTAAAAATTACCTTCTGGTTGCATCCACATGATCCTGACAACCCTAACCCTAGCTCAAATATTTATGCTGAAGTGAGCCTGAGCTTGACATTTTTGCTTTTAATACCACCTGTGTGGATGCATTCCCTTGCAAGAGCTTGACGATGGTTGCACCTATTAGGTGTGATCCATTGTAGTGATTGCAGGGTGGAGCTTTGTAGTTATACAGGTTTTTATTCCTTGATCTATGGCTCCTTGATCAATTCTGTTGGACGTCAGCAGGTGTGGCTGGCATTGTCCAGCCGCCATCTTGCTAGTGAACAACTGGGGTTTGTTCTCTGGGTTACACTGACTGCATTTCTCTGCAGCATGGTTGTCTGGCAGCTGTGGCCAGATTTGAACGTCTAAATAAAGTGAGCTGATCCAAGCGGCTTAGCATCTTGCTGCAGGCTTTCATTTCCATTTCTGTGGAGGAAGCTATGTTTTGCTCACAGGGAGGACACCATAATTCAGTAATTTAAATGAATTAATGAGTAATCTACATGATGTTCTTTTTGTAGGAATATTGGTGAGATGTGCAGCACAGTGTGCTTTTGCTCCAGGCCGCCTGGAAACACTGTTGTCTTGTCTTGGTTGGTAACTGTTGGATCCAGTTTGATTTGCTTCATCCCACTGGGACGATGCACTGCAACTACTGCTTCAGTCTGGGTCACTGATGTTCACCTGCTGTCAGCTCTGTGACCTTGTATTGCTGGGTTCAAGACGTTAGTCCCACAAATAGAGCCCGCTTTTTTAACTGTTGTGTGGTTTGCTTTCTTTGTTTTGCTTCATCATGCATCTGTGTCTGATTTGGATTTATTTGTATGATTCATTTTGTGTATTTGTTTATTTGAGGTTGTTTCCTTGTGATCTCCAAGACCCTCATGCTCGTATTTGGTCTGCAGAATAGTATACTTTTACAGTGTGGGTTTTATATTAAAGAGTTCATTCAATAAATACGGCTTTTATTGTAATTGTAGATTTGCTGCACAATGATCGAACCTGTGGTCTTTTCTTTTTTTCTAACTTTACTGACTTTACTCTAACTTTTTTCTAACTTTTCTACGTGTTGGCTAGTTGGTCTGAAAGTTAAAACTGATTTCCTTCCACCACCACAAATGCATGACAGGCTGTAACTTAAGTCTGATAAGGCGATTAGACCTAAGATGCAGAGGTGGGACAAAGTCATTGTGTAGCAAGTCACAAGTAAGTCCCAAGTCACGACTGGCAAGTCCCGAGTCAAG
>JBAMIG010000022.1:14283152-14298911 GCA_037177335.1 Kiunga ballochi
CCGGCTGATCATGATAGCTGGAGGCAAGATGTTTCATAAGGGCAATATTTTACTTAGAGGGTTAGTTTGAGCATCAGAAATATGCCAACATTCAGCTACAAATGATAATTGTGACTCTAATTTACTCTGTGTGCTTAGTATTTAGTGCTATTCAAGGTTAGAGCAGCATCTAAATTATTATCATTAAAAATTATCTCTGGTCAGAGAGTTGTATCTTTTATCAGCAAGGTCAAACATTTTCTTAATTTTATTTAAGTTTATTTATTACATTTATTTCTCTACATGTTCCATTATCTTACAATAATACTAAAGAAATTAGCTATGTCTCTTTCAAAGAGAGAAAAATAAAAACAATTAGGCCTTTTCTAATTCAGCAGGTGCTTTTTAAAGAGGACTGAAAACATTTGGTAGGAACACACATGCAAACCTTTTCATTTCTGCCTGCCTGTAAAAGTATCCTGGGAATACACCTGAGAGGAAAATATCAAGTAATTAGATAATTAAGGAGCAGATCATATTTGTACAGATGAACAATTGAAGAAAAGGGTTTGTCAATGCATATTTTCGGAACCCTCATGTGCAATTTTGCCCTTTCCTGCAATCCTCATGTCAATTTTGATAATCTCCACAGTTTATTCAAGTAATTGAGGATATTTTTTTTCTTTATTATCATAAAAACTACAAAAGGTAAAAGGTTCAAAATCACCTATTGTAAATAGCCCTAAAATGTTGAGCTCTTTTTTTGGTTACATATTTTAGTTTACCCATTTGCATTAATTACATTAACAGCATTTTGCAGAATGGCTGGCTTTCTTTTCACTTCATTATTATTTTTTTTCAGGATTCTGTCACTGATATGTTTTAAGAATTGGTATCCAGGCTTAATTATCTCTACAAAGGGATGAAGGGTTTAAAACCCACACTGAAGAGAGGTGAAAAAGGAGGAAATTCTATTATAACAAAGGCCTTTTTCCATCTAGAATTAAGATTAAAAGGCTTTATATTGTTTGAATGCATCCACCATAGGATCCCAATGCTTTCAAAGAGAGGAGAGGGCATGGGCCTCCTTTCATACATGCAGATGCACTACCTTTTGCATTAACTGAAATTGAAAACACCTTTGATAAAATGAGGGAAGGCTCCCTGCATAATATAGATACTAAATAATTTATTTTCCCATGTCAGTGTGAGAAAACACTTTAAGTTTTCCATTAGTTATTTATAAGGAATTTCTCATTCAAGTAGAATTAAAATAATTCATTTAGTATTTGTATCTAACGTCTATCCCTGCTTCTCTGTCATATCATGGTGATAAGAGCGGGCAATTTTAGTGAACTGGGTGTAAATATTTTTTTGTAACCTGCAGCCTTTTAAATACACTTTAGCAAACACACCTGTGGTGCCTGAATGTCACAGTGTGTAAGTAATTTGTCTTTTTTTTTTTTTTTTTGCACCACTCATTAATGATGGCAGGGTGAAATAATTAACAGCTAATGTGACTTTCAGGGTGTAAATAAGGCTGTGGCACAAAAATTAGCTTAATCTTGTATTCATTTAATAACTTAGCTAAAACTACCTTACTAAAATATTTATAAAAAAACAACGTTGTTTTGATGCATCATCGCTGGAATAATGCTGCTTACTTACAAAATCACCCATCGAAGATGCAAACATAACGCATAAAAGAGAGACAAACAGAAAACTAAAATCTGTCTGGTAAACCATGGAAAAATAAACTTATGCCAACTCCCCTGTGAAGCTCATCATGGCAGCAATCAAAAGCTTCCAAGAGGACATCTTCAGTCCATCTATGGGATATTAGTGATGTCGCAGTGAGGTGAGGTGACTGCACACCGCTCAAAGAATACTAAAACACAAAACCCGCCCCAGCCTGTTCACCCTTCTGCCGTCTGGCAAGCAAAACAAAAGTGTATTGGCTGGCGTGCCACCAGAGCACTTTCTTTCCTCAAGCTGTGAGACTAATTATTTCATCGTCTGCACATTCTTAACACAATGGCATTATTTTTCAGAGCATTTATTCTGTCATAAATAACATTTTTCTGTGAGCCTTGCAAGGCTATACGTCTGTCATTTCATTTATTTATCAAAGTCACAATTTTATATTATTATTTTCTGCCTTCTTGGTGCAGTTTTATGCAAATATTTGGGCACCGCTAATCGCTAATTTCAGACACTGTCAAAATTTTGCCCGTCAATTTGTTACGCAATATTGACACGGATTACTGAAAGGGTGAAGTTGCAGGCACCCTCATAATAAACCTCAGCCTGAAAAGTATCACACCAAACATCTGAACGAGATTATAAAGTTTCAGAGACGACACCTTTTTTAAAAAACAGAAAAAAGGAAAAGCTTTTTAAATGTTTATATTGTCATAAATAAAACAGAACACGTTCCGCTTGTGCTGCAGATGCTGAAATCAGAAACGGAGCAGTGAGTGGATTTAGTTTAATACTGGCAGTCTCTGGAGGCCTCACAGTCCACTGACATAAACATCATTGAAAAATGTGAATACATCTCTAAGAGAAGGTAATGCAAAAAAGAAAAAAAAAGAAAGCATGAATCTCAAAACTGCAATGTTTTCCAGGAAGAATGGGAGAAAATCCTACTCACCGGAATGAAAAAGACTCTTGGCTGGCAAGAAAATACATTTACAAGCTGTGATACTTGCCAGGGGGGTTATTAAAGTAATGACCAAGCAATGTTTTCTGCCGGCCTTTTCTTCCTTTGTGTTTATAAAATAGAAAGTTATGAAAATGGAAAAACAATACAGCTCAGAATATTTAGGACATGTACTATCTTTAACTTTGTGCTCTTCAAAAATCTGTTTCCATCTCTCCCCATGGCTACATATACGCTTAATAACATGTTTTTTCACATGGTTCCCCTTCCACTGAGCCTGCTACATTTCTGTTTTTATGTCACTTTGTTTTTATATCTCTTTAATATAAAAAAAAGAAATGGTGTGTAATGGTGTATACACAAAGCAACGGAGGGCGGGAAAGCTCAGTGAGATGATGTAATGAATAAAAACACATTTTAAAACACAAATCCTATCTGTAACAGTCAGTATAAGGCAGCTGTATGAATCATATTGTATAAGCTTTAACATTGAAACATTTTAGGTTTTTTATGTTTATTTTGAATAAATGTTTGCTTTGGTGAGTTTATGTAAAACTGCTGGAGCTCCATGGAGAAGGCAGAACAAGGAAATTAACAGAAAGGAGTACAGAGTGGAAGGTGAATAGAAAACAAAGAAGAGACAGAAATACACTACAAGTGAAGGAATGCAATGCAACCACCAATTTTATACAATGTGCTAAACCTATACAGAAACATAAAGGGCATTGCATGATCGCCCCGCAGGAAGACAAAGTCAGCAACTGTCAGGAGCACCACAGAGAAACAAGCTTAAAAAAGTGTATTTTACCTGAAACCAGAAGCACAGACTAAGATAAATGAATAGAAAATGGCTTTAACTGAGTAAATCTCAGAATCAGTGACTGTCAGCATGTAGATTATATGGAGTAAAAAGTGTTGATAGAGAAATGATGCTAATGTAGCCTTAAAGATCAGAGGCAGAGCCAGTGTCTGTGGCTGACATCCCCAGCCAGAGCCTCCTTACAGTCAGTAAGGCAAAAACCGGCAAACGCTGACCTTGCCTAGCATCAGTCGCCCAGAGTAGTCAGATTGCAAGCCCAAAAGCCACTAAAGCCCTAAAGCAACACCTCCTAGTCCACACTTCAGTGCACCAGTTGTGCACCTGGGAAGTATGTTCCCCCCAACACTACAGCACACACACAAACCATACCCGCCACCCCATTCCAAATGTTTACAGGAAGATCCCTGCTTTCATGCCTGGCTTGACCAATATGCTGATGCCAATCATGCCAGAGATGTGTGTGTGTGTGTGTGTTATTTAAAGCATTGCCAGGAGGAGAGTGTGTGTCATCACTGTAGAATTCAGAACCTCATACTTCCCTCCAAACAACAAACCTGCCACCCCCTGTAGTGTGTGCTGACCTGCTACAAAGCATCTTCTCCCTAGCTGCTGCACAGAGCACTTCAAGCGCTGTTTTGTGCCGACAGCCTTCAGACTTCAGATTGTACAGAGCTTCCTGCCCCACTGCACCCCAGCCTCAGCCAGAAGTGTGTTGAGGCGCATGTCTGGAAATGCTCTTTCTGCTCAGGGCAACTCTGAAGCTCGGCTTGCATAAATAATATGTTTTCAATGTGCATTTGTCAATGAATGTTAAATGTTCTGTCACATTTTTTAATCTAATCTATGAGTCGTCCATACTATCTGTACATGGTGACGTTATTAGAACATTTGTTTTGCCTAGCGCTAACACTTACCGCTTCTATTGGTTTGACTTCTAATAGAGCTCCTAATATAAATAAAAATGGAACAACATGAGCGCCTACCTGTTTTTTGTTCAGTAATTATCAGCACAATATCAAATTTTACTCATCATATTGCTTTATTAACATATACAGTCCATTTTTTATTCTAATAGATTACAACAGGAAATGTTTACTCTAATTGGGTTGTGATACTGATAATGTGGTTGCGGCTTACATTAAAGTTTCATAATATAATAATGTACATTGTAAAGTTTGGACTGAAAAAGCAGTTTTAACTTTAGCATCATTTATACTACTTGTAATTCACAATATGATCTAAATGTAATGACAAAGAAAACAGATAATGACTCCTCCAGAAGCCACCATCTGTTACCTTTAGTGTAGAAACACTGAAGATGGAGATGAAAAATGTATTAGCTCATTTTGTTATCAGTCATACTTGCCATCTTGTTCCCATGTGGTTTTCAGGGAGTTTCTGCAAATGCAGCCGAGCGCTCCCCTCAGACTGAATCAGAAACTGTTCCGATAGCTAAACCATTTGCTCCAAGAATTCCCCCTTATTTACTTATAGCTCAATGCATTGACTGGCTATTTGCAGGCAGCTAATAACCGCAGGCTGTAATTGATGTGCATCATTTAACACTTTTCATTTGATGCCTCCATGGTTCATTGCATGCATAAGATGAGAGTTATGTAAAATGTCAGAGCGACTGGTCTATGCATTTAACCACCACAGGCAGCGATCACATCATATATCAGTCTTATGTTTGGTGGCAGTTTGAGTTACAGTGGTGTTTTTTACTTTGCTCATCTTTGTGCATGAAGGAGATTCCTTTGAAACAGCAGTGATGCCAGTGATGTTTTCTGTTCTGAGGGTTTGTTTCCATCACAAAAGTGACATTTTATGCCACCATACATTAAAATCCTGTCTATAAAAAGAATGTCAAATTGAACTGGCATGGATTAAGTGGCTATTAGATTAGTACTGACTGTGTTTATGTGAACCTTTTATTCCTGATGAGCAAATTCACAACTTCATATATTTTATCTTGAGCTTTGTGTCATTTCTTTATATTCTTCTTCTGATCTCTCCTGTAATCTTTTGGGGTGGTATTAAGCTACAATTCTCCAGGCTTCAAAAGTCCTTTTTCTTGCCATATTTTAAAATGACTTTATATAAACCTATGAAAGTGTCATGCACAAAAAGGCTCCTAAGTAAAGGGATAAATCAGTGTCCTCACGTAACAAATGACTATTTTTTTAGTTGTATTTTTGTGCAGTTTGTCCTCAGATTAGTTCCCACATCAGTAGTTGTCAAATGTTAAGTATAAAACAGTCTGACAGGAATAATATAGAGAGAAATAGATTTTTGCTCAACAAGGTGATTCACAAAGCTGTAAACTAATCTCAATATGGTGTGCAGTACAGTCATAAAATATTGAAGACAAGTGGATGGATAAAAAAATTTCACTTAAAAAATAGGTCTACAGCTATGTCTGAGTTAGGTACAAACTATATAAATAAGAAAAAATGCCACAAATATCAACAACGGACCTGACAGATGGATGTCATCCATTAGCTGATCCACCTGATCTTCAGAGAAGCCTCTTCAAAAATGTCATTCATGAAAGGATGGCTGTCAAGAATTTCTAAATGAAGGAAAATTGAGAGAAAAAACTATCTTGGGGGACAAACGACACGAGAACGGGGGTGAAAATCAGTGACAATGGAGTAATAAACCCGAAGCTCAACATTGTTGAAGCTGACCAAAGGGCAGCCATCATCCAAAGAAGAGCTTTGGAAAGTCCTCCAAGAAGCCTGAAGCACTTTTCCTGAAGACCACTTAGAAGAACCACAAAGAACTTTTGGACTGAAGAATAAAGATGTTAAAATGAAACGTTCTCTTTCTGGCTCATCAAAGTTATAAAAAAGCATTTTTTTGCCTGCATTGATAATTCAACATTTTAATAAGTTATTGCCACTCTTTTAATTTTTTCTCGAAATATATAAAGAAAATGTTTTTAACCGTACACTATAGTAGATGTTTGTGTTGCATACTGTGCCCAAAAACAACCAAGTCATGCTCACACCCTCAGGTCAACATGCAGCGTCTGTCTTCATGCTTTACGTGTCTACAGACCTGGTTCAGGCAGAGTGCCGAGTTGTAGGTCACCCGAGTTTCAGAAGCACACAAAATGGAACGCTCAATCACTGCGACCATGCGAGTAAAATGCAGGAAAAGAGACCTGAAGCACAAAAAAGCCCTCCAGGTGATGTTTCCTTGTGTAAAGCACAAGTGAGACGTGAGCCGTTACGATGCCTGCAGACAGCTGGATTGATTGAGCAGGTCTGTTCTGCATGCGAGACAGATATCTGATAAATGCACCTAAACGTCTGTCTTTGAAGATACTGCTACAAGACATTAACAACAACTTGTCAGTTGTTTTTCAGCTGAATGAAACATGCTTGTATATAAAACGCTTTCACAAAACTCGAGCTTTTAATTAAACAGCCTGCTTCCACCAGAGACTGTCTAAACTGCATGTGAAGCTTTTGTAGGATTTAGCAGTGCATTAATTATGCAGTTCTCCACCTTATCCAATCTGAACATTTGTTTATAAGGTTCCTTATCACTGCTGCACATGTGTGAACGTTTATGTTGACTTATACATTACAGCACCACAAAGTTCTGACAAACATAAGAACTCCCTTGTGGCACCACTGTAAGTGACTGCAGGGCTCTTTTCATACCTGCATGTGTGTGTGTGTGTGTGTGCGTGTGTGTGTGAGACACTGCAAGTCAACTCTTAGCTCTCCTCTTCATCTGTGCACATGTGAAATTGTTATCCCTGTCTATTATTTGCATATCATCTGAAACACAGATATCATCTTCAGCATGAAAACAAGCCCGTTATGTGTTTGTTGTTTAGTGCATTTATTTGACAAGCACTAACAGCTGCTGTCGAAATGGATTGTGACAGTTTATATCATCCTCCTTTTGTTTCTTTTTTTTTTTTTTAAAGATCCTCAGAGCGGCAAAGATATCTGCTATACTGTTTCCCGTCTATTTTGGGAATCTTGACATCTTGAGTGAGCTTGACAAGTGTCTTGTAACCTTAAAGTAAAGCAATTATCATCACCTCAGCAATCATACGATCAAAGCTTTGGTTACGTCTAAATTTTTAATTACCCTTCCTGTAAATGTGTGTGTTTGGCAATGTGAAGTGTTTTGTCCTTAGCATCCCAAAGAGGTGTCTCAGGGAATATAGGTGAAATGATACATGATACGGTTGATAGATCATGTGACCTTGACAACAAGAGACCAGATGGCTCAATACAAAAATAAATAAATAAATAACAAGCAGCAGTTGTGCTTATGTTATATCATGACTTAACCTGGAGACAATTATTGTATAAAGACAACGTCCATGTTCATTTTCTGTGGCGCCATTTTTGCCTTACTGTCATTGCAGAGGAAACCTTCTACCTGCTGCTGTCTGGCTATGTCAGGCAGTGGCCCACAGTTATTTTTTAAGGTAAATTATTTCCTTACCTTTAAGTTATTTTGTTTTCTGTGTTAGTCAGACATTGGTTATGACAATAACTAGGATAGAAAAAGAAGAAAGAAGTTCCCACCACCTCTCTCTCCATCTTAGTTAGTAGCTTATGTGATCTAGTTGTAGTCACTGCAGCCCATTGATTGCAATAAATAAAATATTTGTTTGATATTTTTTCAAACAAATATTGTTTAAAAGTGATAAATGTTTAGAAGTAATCAGTATTATTGTTTCCAATTATTTACTGCAATTTAACCCCTTAAACTTACATTATATAACATTATCACTGCACCATCCATGCTTTAACACTACACATATCACATTCACACTAACTCAAACAACACTTTTACTTTTTATAAAGTCTATCACACACATTCATACCCTGCTAGACAAAGCAGGAGACAATGTGGGGTTCAGTGTCTTATACAAGGCTATAATCTAAGAAGTTAAACTGAAAGGATTTTATAACATTTCACATATCTGCCACATAAGTCAATCAATCAGCAACAACTATTGGTGTAGTCCAGGGTATACATGGATATAGGGAGTATAGTACCCACTTATTTACCCACTAAATCTACCTCAACAAGCAGCTCAGGTAATGTTGCCAATGCTACAGTTTGTTACAGGTGCAGTTATCCAGCAACTCTGTTAACATCAGTTGTTTTTTGTTAGCCTGTGGGCCACTGTTGATTTGGTCATTTCAGTTCTTCTGCCCTGAGATCAAAGAATAAAAATTATGTGTGACAATGAGCAAATATAGTAGTAGATGGATTTTACAGAATACAGAAATACAGAATCTGGAAAGACACACTGCAGCAGCAATATCCTCTGAATGCATGAATGAGGAGTGATCCCCATCGGGTCACTTCCCAACCAGTACTACCTTTTTTTAGGTATAGCTAAAGAACATGTTACTGGTTCTGAAACCATATTTTATGGGTTCTTTTAATAAATAAATAAAGAAGGACAAAAATGTGAGTGTGTTTCTTTGTTGTGGATGCAGATGCCCACCTGTGAACGTTGTTCTTGGCCATGATGCAGTATGAGTGGGAAATACCCAAAGAAACAGACCAAATTATTTTAATGCTGCTCTGAGTTTATTTTGTTTTCCTTTTTGAGCAGTCGAGATTAAAGACCCAAAAAAAAAAGTTGTGTCCAGTGGACTGTGATTATATCTGGCAACATTAAGCTTGACAAAAAAACTCAGAATGTTTGTGTTGCATAGACAACTTCACCATGCTGTCATTGGTTGGAATAAAATCTTATTATTGACCTACTGCTTTCTAGGTGTCCATTCTTCAGCATGCACAGGAAAACTTAATAGAGGTCTCAGACAATGGCAATTTCTGTGAGTTAAAGTTCCATTTTCTTCAGTTCTTTTCTACAACAAAAGCGCTCCACTGCTGTTTACATAAACCAACAACTGCACATAATGTTTAAGATGTCCATAACATTGTGAAGAAGTAGTAGCTTTAACCAAATTATTGGCTTTTCACCATAAAAATCAGAGGACAGTCTACTTCTGGTATTTGCCTGGATTAATATATATATATATATATATATATTTTTTTCAGACCGCTTATTCAAGCTGGAGCATATCCCAGCAATTATTGGACAAGAGGTAGAGTTAATACTGGACAGGCTGCAACACCAATTAGTCTAATCTATATGTCTGTTGTAAATTTAAGAGAGAAATCCAGGGTTATGGTAGTAGTAGATATACAGAAAGTTTATTACTATCCTTTTTTGTATATTGTTGAATATGTAGAATAAATTAATACAAATCCATGTTTCCCATATTTATCCCACAAATATGGAGGAAGTCTTTAAATAATATATAAATTGAGGTGAAATAACCTTTGTGTTGTTTCTCAAAGGATTTTTATCATATCATGTCAGAAAATCTAATTTTCTTTATAAATACAGAACCTGGAAAGACACTGCAGCAGCAATATCCTCTGAATGCATGAATGAGGAGTGATCCCCATCGAGTTACTTCCAAACCTGTTCTACTGTCCACTGCGACTCAAGTACATCAGCAATAGGAGCCTAAAGTTCGATATACAGGAACTGAACAGAGGTGTACAGAGCCTCTAGTCAAACATAAGGGTTTGTACAGGTTTGTACTGAAATGTCCAAGGACCCAGTGAATACAGCATGGCTGAGCCCTAAAGGAAAAATGTGTCAGCTGCTTTTTTACTTCTTACTAAAGCCAAGCAAGACTTTATTGTATGTAAGGTTGTAATGCTCTCCCCTGTGGGAATAATAGAAAAATAGGTGAGAGCACTCAAGACATTTTGAATACATATACACGTTAGAAAGCATGTAAATTGTTATTTCACCATAGCAGCGTTTCCCATATTGTCCAGATAAAAGGCAAACTACAGGTTGCAAAAGAGAGGAATCTGTTTTCAGTATTCAATTCTGGCCAATGCAGGTTAGAGAAACATGGGTGTATGGTTGCAGAAAGTATGATTCAAAACAAGCAGCTATACGTATAGTGCTTATTAAAAAGAGATCATAACTCTAAAAATAACTATAAAGACACCTTCGTCACAGAGGAGGAAAAGGATACACACATGTACATGCACACACACACACACATTGCAGGGCAGGTGCATAAAACGGAGAGTGTTTAAGAGTGGAAATAGGGCAGGATTGTAGTATAAGGCAGCATCATCACAGGTGAGAAGAGAAATGGTAGGAGATCAAATGTATCCACAGGGGCAGGCACCCAGGTGTTAAAGCGATGTCTAAGGAAGATCAGGGTCAGTGGGTGAAAGGAGGCCATATGGAGAGAAAGAAACTCAGCAGAACAAAGCTATGAAGAAAATCTACATTCAGTTCATTATAGGTGCAGTTTGCAGCAAATGCTGAGCTCACTCCCGGTCACGGATCATTTTGGACCAAAAGGTTGCTGTGATGGTGCACGCTGTCAACACTTACATTCGTGGCCATTAATCGCATTCAGTTTTTGAATTTAACCTTCTATTTCTCTCTCACTATTAATCCATATGACAATATCATCTTTTTTTCTTCTTTTTTTAATCACCTGAATGGAATAATTGTATAATATGGAATCAAATGATCAAATTAAGAACTAAATTAGCGCTTAACAGTCTGTGTTGAGATGTCTGACTCGATAAGCAGAGCTCAGTTTTTTGCACAAAAGAGGCTTGGCCTTGAAATGAACTTACCCAAGAACTCACAACTCTAAACAATAGCTGCTGTTCCCTGACTGCCTCTATGTGTAGGAAGCACACTGTCACAACAAATACACTGTATACTCAGAGAGCTGAAAACATAAAATCTTAATATTTATACATGAAAGCTTACTTGGGTGTCAGTAGAAATATGGCTAATAGATTCTTTGGACAATCACACAAACTGTTCATTCATTTTGTTTTTCATGTTCATTTCTAAAGACTCGGGAAATAAGTCATAAAGCTGTATTGAACATGTTGTTTACTTCCATTGCACACTATAGCGTGAAAACCTTGCAACCTTGCACTTCTCTTTTTTCACTCTCTTTTTGAATCCATGCAAATGTTCAGCCTTTACACGTATTTGGTAGGAAGATAATTAAAGTTTCAGAGTGTAACATGACAGGAAATCTACAGGCAGAAGGAGAAATTAGGCTCTCACAGCCACATTTTAAGTGAAAATAAGAGTCATTGTGTTCTTAAATGTGAGAAGTCAAGATGCTGGACTGTCCCCAGTACTCATCCCTCGAGCTGTAAACGAGTATGATACAGAAATATAGTCTGATCCATTTCAAACTGCCATCACAAATACATGACCAGCATGATTATGTGCTACAGGAGAACAGGATTATGTGGACAATGGAGACTTTGAGAATGTTCTTTTTGTTCTATGTTAAGAGTTGAACTTCCCCTCTAAGTGACAGACAGTTTGTGGCAGACCGTTTTGCAGTTAGCTGCAAAGAATTGTGGTCTTTAGGACAGTTGCACTCTTAGTACCCTGATAGCATTGCTGCACGTCAGTATTTTGTTTTATAAGTGTTTTTGGAAAGCATCTGTAAATTTTTCGTGTCAATTAGATGCACAAGTATTGACCTTTGTGCTTCTACCAGACACAAAAATTACCCTGGGGTATTAGGCTCTAATTAGTTTAAGTTCAATTTATGTCAGGTGCATTGCATAAGCTGTGGCGTGCACTGTTCCTTACACTGCATTGCATCTCTGGAGATGTCAAACTAAATGTTAAGTTCCCACTAAATTTATCCAGTGTGTTTATTTAATTTGTGTTTTTCTAATGGGATGTGCATAAATATCCGAAACTTCTCATCACATGTTAAACATGGTCTTTAACAATTCATAATATTTTCTCAGTAAATTTGTCATTCATCAATAAAGCTTGTGAGGTAATGATACTGTTTTGATCCTGATTATAGCAAATATTGTATTATATATGAGAATAATTCCATTCATCCATCCATTTTCTACCGCTTCGTCCCTAACGGGGTCGCGGGGGGGCTGGAGTATATCCCAGCTGTCAACGGGCGGGGTACACCGTGGACAGGTCGCCAGTCCATCGCAGGGCTAACACACATAGACGAACAACCATACACACTCACACTCACACTCACTCCTATGGGCATGAGAGTAATTCATTCACATAAATAAACTAAGTGGACTCATTGTGCCAAAAAAAAGCCTCTAGTAATTATCATTCAGGAGCACCTTCATCTTCACTCGTTCAGGTTGTGACACCATAGTTCTAAACACCACTTCATATAAAGTGATGGATAACAAAGGAAAAGTGTTGAGTGGCCTGGACTGGACTACTTTAGCAATTTTCAACTGTCCAGTTTTGGGCCGCTTGATTAAGCCTCAGATTTCTGTTTGTGGCTGACAGAAAAGGAACTCGCGGTCGTGTGCCGTTACAGCTCGTGCGCCTCGTAAATGTTCGTGCCGTGTATTCAGAGCTGTTTTTCTGCTCTGTACTGTTGTAAAGTGTGGTTATCTGACTTACTGTAGCCTTTCTGTCAGCTCAAAGCAGTCTTGCAATTCTCCTCTGACATCTCCTCAGCAAGGTATTTCCAATCTGCAGAGCTGTCACTCTGGTTTGTCTTTATTTTCTTTTTTTATGTGTTTTTTTTCTTTTTTTTTATGATTCTGTGTAAACTATGGAAGCAGTTGAGGAGAAAATGTTGAAAATCCCAGATGAAATGTTCAAAGCAGGTCAGGTGCACACAACCAGCTGACAGTGAAAGTCCAGTCCATCTTGTTTTTTCCCAGTAGCAATTTTTATTATTATTATTATGTGAGCATCAACTGAAGACCTGGACTGGTATATGAACAGTATCATGCACCAAACTTCTGTCTCGGCTGGTGAGGACTGAATGTGTATTATTTTAACAATAACTTGAAGAAAGGCATGTTGGAAAGCAAGAGTTCTTGTACTCATCATCTAAATCAAAATGGGTTTAGTGAAGAGTTCCTGGTAGACAAACATACATGCATACAGTCTGATCCATTTTGATCCAGAAAAAGGATCAAAATTGGTATTATTTTCAAAAACATTTCAAGTTACTACATTAGTTTTAAAGAAATTAATATCTTTGGCTTTTCTAAGTTGTCAGTTTGTGCCTTAGATGTACTGATTTATGTAGAAGAAAGGACAGAAAAGTTGGAAATTTAATTTGTGAGGGAGATAAAGAAAAAGATGAAGTCTAGTTTATTGCTGTTTTGTGAAAATTGAGTTGTACACTTAACATCTGAAGGAGGTAAATGACCTGATGTGAGACTAGGTAACAGCACGTAGGCAGATATTATGAAAAAGCTCTGAAGTGTCTTTTTTCCCCAACTATAAACTCCATAAAGAAGCATCAATTAATACTAACCGCAAATACTTGTTTTTTTTTTTTTTATCTACAAGCTTCTTTTCCACAGAGAAAAAAAAGATATTGTTTTTTTGTAAATAGATACACCAAGCCTATAGATGGCTGTTGGTGAACATTATCTCTCCTGTATTTTGAAGATATTTGACCCGATCACCAATATTAGATGAAATCAGCCTTTTTCCCCGTTTCTGTTTCAACTTATAAAACTGGCCTCCCATCCACAAGAGAGAATTTGATAAAGAAAGTAAGTTCATAAAAAGGAAGGCAGAAAACCAACATTGGTCTGTTCTTATTTGACATGAAGAAATGTAGCTGTTGTATGTTGTATTTTGTTCTTGCAGATTGAACATCCTGAGCGAGTCGGAAGTTGCCGTTGAGTATTCAGGTGTTATTCTACATGATCAGCCATGGCAGAGGCACTATTTATTTATGTTGTGTATAAGAGCCCATACCGACTGGGTAGACAGCATTAAAGGTGGTTGCTATCTTCCAGCTTAACTGTTAGACTCGGTTTTTGGTAAAAGAATCTCAGTTTAATGATATTTTGCATGAAAAACTTCAGTGCATGTTAAATTATGACTAACAGGCTAAATAAATTTACTCTCACTTATCTACTGCTCAGAGCAGAGGGTTAAAGATTTATCTGCCAAAGTGCCTTTAATTAAAGAACCTCTATAAGGATCAGATCTGTCATGTTCAATATATAGGAAGAGTCTGAATTAAGTCGGACTACCAATTTAGCATTCTCCTTTTCAGCAGTATCGTATTTGCCTGCATTTTACAGAACATATCTGTGAAACTTAAGATTTCTGGTGCTCGGCACAGGTTTATTGATCCTCTGTACTTCTTTTGAACCTGAAATTGACCCTGCTGTTTTATGAATCAGCTCACATAAGCAGCTTTGCCACTAATGAGCTACTTTATCAACACACTTAGATTTTATTCTAGTTAGCCTTTTCCCACGTTTTGTGTCAGAAAACAAAAAGAAAAAAAGGTTTTCTTGTGTTGTGCTGATAAGACAGAACCGTGCCTCTGTTGCCATTTTAGAGGTTTTATTCTGTACACCACCAGCAAGAGAACACTGACACACACACACACACACACAATTGTATTATCTTAGTGGCAAATCCTGACCTAATACAACCCATACCTAAAATCTTACTCATAAGCCGCTCTTGTTTCTTTTTATGTTAGCTAGTTTTAACACAAACTCTATAGTCAAGTACTAAATGTGATCTTTTGGCTTGTTTGTTATTTTTCATGTGTCATTTTTTCACATGTTTTGCTTAGAGGAAAGGCACTGTCTGTGTGTGTCAGGTATTTTGGTATCTCACAGACCATTAAGGAAATCCACTTAAAGTCAGACACTATTGAGGACACAATTGACCCAGTTTGACCCTTCAAACAGACTAAAGGTGTGTTACAAATTGAGGATTAGTCCAAATGTTCTCACCCCGAAGGTGAAACTCTTTAAGAAAGCCTAAGAAAGACAGCTGTAGTAACACACAATTAAAACTGCTTGTCCATTTAAAGCTACTGGAACATGTTTTTTTTTCCAGTCTGCTGGTTTGTCATTCACATCTCGCTGATCTGTTGAGCATTCATGTCAGTAAAGATACAGAAGTTAAATTAAGTGAACTAAACTTATGGATTATAAGAAAAATATATCTCACAACAATGCCGTCTTACAGAAGTGTCGCCATCACAAAGTTTCTGTGAAACAGAAAGTCACTAAAGGTCAAAGGTCTCTGTGTGTGCAGCTGTTAATACCTTTAATTACTGGACCTGGTGGAGTTAATGGTTTCCCTGAAGAGGAAGCTTGTCTTTGCTGTTGGATCGATAAACTGGATCTAGTAAATATGCAATAAAAATAAAAAGGTACAAAACAGACATTTTATCATTGTGTGTTGTGTTTGAAAAGGAGACTGAGCCTTGCTTCTTTTCTTTTT
>JBAMIG010000022.1:14299132-14347553 GCA_037177335.1 Kiunga ballochi
TATGTGTGTGTGTATGTTACTCAGACGTTTGAATAATGGTTTAACTGTACACCTTAAAATGCCTGCTCTTCACATCAGCACCCACTGACTGTATTTTAATTGTTCGAAACAAAATACAAACAAAAACTATTTGTTAGAATAACATCTATGCTTCTAACATCATGCTTTAAGTCTTTAGGTAACGTTGCCCTATTTCCATCCTCTTTTGCAGTTTCTCTCTTCTCCCTGTAATTTCTCAGGTCTGGAAGATTATGATTCCCTACAGACCATTGCTTTATTTTTCCTCTGATTAACTTCTTTTTCTAAGGTGCCCGGTAAAGATAAAAAGCTCTAAAGCTTAATTCAAACATGTATTTTCCCTAAATCTACTGGGATATTACAGCTTTGCTGACACACTGAGGCTGGCGCTTGGTTTTGGTAAAGTGTCTTAATGTGGACATTAACATTTGAACTTTAATGATTCTGTGCAGAATGAACTCATCAGTAGATCAGACATGAGGAAGACCCCTTCTTGTGGGTGGTTGTGCTAGCGTGAACTGAATGTTGCAAGAAGCAAAAGGAAATGTGATTTTTTACAGGAGTGCACCTTTTAGAAACTGATGCAACAATACATAAAAAAGATCTTTTAAAATAGCACCCTCCTTTTGTTTTAAAGCTTTATTATTGGTTCATACACATTGAACATGGTCATATTTCCTCAGAGGTTTCCATTTATTTATCATATTTACTTGGCTGTTTTTTCTTTTTCTGTTTTTCTTGCTGCCAACTCTAAATTAGAATTTATCCTTGGTGGGATAGTTGAGCTGTTTCATACTGTCAAGCTTATATGAATTTCTTTGAAACGCAAGCTCTCTAAGCTTCCAGCTTTTCTTTTGAATGCAGAAACTCTTGCAGTAGAGTAAGAGCTATGTGAGTAATAAATAAATTTTATAAGATGAATTTTAAATGAATAACTCCTCCTTTCATTGCCCTTACGGACAGCCTTTTTATCATCATTACAAAAGCAGCTGTATTGACCATCTAACATCGCTGACAAAAATTCACCATATCAGTCTTTGTTTGATAAATATACATTTTTGCATTGCAAATAATTTGTTTCTCACAACAAAACGGTCAGTTAAATCCAGCACTTTCGCACTGCTACACTTGTTGTTTGCAAAGTTCACAACAGCTCCAGTGCCTTTGGGTGCCATCTGATGATGCAGCCAAGCAGAAATCCACCTGGCACGACATCAGTCCATTTGCACTATTACCTGAGGCCAAGTCAGATTATCTGAGATTATTCTCTTCTTTTATTCATGATTAAAACAATTTACCAATGGCTGTTGCAACAGCATTCGCATTGGGCTCCATATGTGTTTTAACTTTAATTATAGATCCCATTGATGCTGTAATTTTTAGGATGTGAATACTGCATTTAATAAATTGCATTTTAAAGATTAACAATTAACTGGAATAATTTGCTCTGTGTATACTGCAGGTTTCCTGCTCTGGTACTGATAAAGTTTCCATATTTTTTTTTTTCACAAACCTTGCAAGATTTCTTGTAAAACGATTGATCAGGTAGAAAAAGAAGAACATGACCCGCCCTGAAAAAAAAAAACGGTTACCCCGATTACAGTTTAAAATAAGTAGTGCTTTTTTGTTAAAGATTTGTTTGACTTGAGCGCTGGGTCTAATAAAGCAACAAGAAAAAAGGGTCCCAGACAAGATGGAACCTGCTGCACAGAGGAGCAGCCTCTATACATCGTGCAGGTGTTGATCCAGCTATGCTACACATCACACCAGCAGTGCTTGCTGTGACATCTGAATTTTTTTTATCGCATTTATCATCTCATACACCTTTTTTTAAAGGCAAAATCCAAACCAAGAGATGTTTTCAAGTAAGTTTCAAGCTCTGCTTCACAAACACGATTGTCTTGTCACCGTTGTGGAAATGACACACTGTACCTGATGTGTGCTGCTTGTTACCTTTCACGAGCATTTTTCTCTAACCAAACTGACACCATAGGGGAAAGGTTGACACAGGTGGTTGTTTGAACCATCATGTACTCCTGGATGACACTTAGTAAGACATGCGTGTCACCAGCGCGATCTAAAAGAAAACAATGATGAAACGGGTCTGGATGGCCTCTTGAAATATTGTTTGTGAATATTTTATTGAATTTATTTATGTATACAAAAATCTTCTCAGGGCAGAAGTAAAAGAAAAAAACGAAGACTTTTTTTTACCTTTAGAGGGAGAAGGGTGACACAATTTCCAATATCACACTGCAAGTTAGAAACATCCTCAGAAACACCAAAGGTAACACTTACTACAACACATTTACTACAGTCGCATTTCTTCCACCTTTTGAGCTGATTTTTAACAGTTTGAACCCTTTGTTCATGAGGAAAAGCCTCACAGAGGCTGCAGGAAGTTACTGTGACCAGTCAGGAATAGACCCTGACACAATCAATTTGAAAGCATTTTCTTTTAGTTCCTTGTATTTTTTTCATCCATCTTGTATATTTGTTAAATGGTCAATGATGATCTTAATATTCTTTATGTTAAGTTAAACAGCAGTACCTTTATATTGCAATCCAAAATATAAAAATAAACCCTGAATCAAAATGTCTCCACTAATGTAAAGTTGCTCAGAAAGCATGTTTAGCATGCTGTAGGGTACCGAGAGACTGTTGGATAGACAAATAACTTTATTTAGGACAAAATTTAAATATTAGCCTAAACTTGATGCTGTTTTCACTGTTTCCATGGTTCCTCTGAGACAAGGTGCTTACAGTATATCTTTCTTGTCAGTCACCTTGTTTTCTTTTTCTGTCATGTGTGAGAAATCTAAAACCCCACCACACCAAATTTAAAATTTGACAGGAGTCTAGTTATCTTTTCACTTATTTTATCTTATCAGTGTTGTGTCCTGCAGGCTTTTCTTCTCTACACAGGCATGTGTTCAGCCAGGCTCACCGCAAATGTTATGACCCATGCCTGGAGTTAGCTAGAAAGATAATTGAGCTTTACTCAAGCATCAAACAAATTATTCAGATAGATATACAGGGTGAAGTGCTGCAACATGAATCTGAGATGTTGTTACAGTAAAAACACAGGGATATGGACTTACCTTTTAAGTAATACTATAGAACAAATTTTAAATTAACATGAGCATGTCTGTTGAAAAATATTTTATCTCCACAAAAACAATCAGGAGCAGGTCTCGTCCAGGCCTACGGCTTGTCTGTCATACACGTGGAAACAATCAGGACTGAAGAAATCATAAAAGCGATTTCTAAAATTACAAAGGCAGCATTATGGTGCTCTGTGGTTTTCAGCTCTGAGTGGGATTATCAGTCCTCCAGCATTATTTTGCAAAAATCTCCCATTATGAATAGATGCCATGAGCCATCGCAGTGTTAGGGAAATGGTAAAATCAGCTTAAAAAGGGAATGCCATCTGCTCCTGGTAGCTTCTTTTGTCCGTGATTCTCACCTTCTGGACATGTGTGCTAGTTTTGTGCTAAGATCAGTGCTGACCTCTTCGTTAAAGCCTGCTGGTACTTTCAAAAGAAAAACTATCCTCATAAGCACACAGATACATTTGTCCACTTGTCTAAACTCTAATGCTGAAAAGGTAAGAATGATGTCTCTGCAGGTTGTTGTACCGTTGACTTTGTTCCTAAAAACCTATTCTCAGTTCATGATTATTTTTCTTTTTATCTTTGAGCAAGCAACTGGTTTTACCTCACCAATTTAAATGCTGATGGTCTCTTTTAAGGTTTTGGCTTGAAAATGACACAAAATAGAATGTCATATTCTGTCATTTTAATCAATTCTACATAAACCAGGATATCAAAACCAGGATTTTTTTAAATCAAAAGTGACCACACATGCTGCAGATGTATTGGAAATGTTCTATTAATTTACCTTTGCCTAAATGTTTTTACATTTCATAATACATAAAAGCCTTAAAAACAAACTCTTTAGTAAACCACAACTCAATGGGGTGACAATACCTATGCAAATCTTTGTGGAGCTGGAGTGAAGCACAACACGGCAATTGTTTTCTACTCGACACAGTTTGGCACAAGAATTTTTTTTTTTTTGGCATTGAAAAGCAGAATCTACCCAACTTTATTTGAGGTTCTGAAAAAGTTGTTTGTGAATATTTTTTAAGGAAAAACTCAATTATTAGTCACACTATTCAAATAAAACCACCATATATGATTATGTTTGACTCAATACAGACATGTTTGTGCACATAAGCTGCATATTTCTGAGTATCATCTTTGGGCATTGAATGGCATATAAACATGACCGAACCCTCATTCTAGTTATGTGATATTATAGACTACCATAATCTTTACATCGATCATCATCAATCATACATGGCAACAGAAAATGTTTGTGACTGTAAATGTTTGACACCTGTTTTTGTCTAATGAAGCTTGTGTAACAAGGCAAATTGTGATTTTGTAAAACAAACTAGTCTCAAAGCAGAATGGGAGAAGTAGGCTAATTGTTTACTAAATGGTAGTAAACATGGTATAGTTTACTATAGTATGACAAACATGTGATGATGCTGTTCAGTCTTGAAGTATAAATTAAGCAAACCTTTTAGTTTCTGGCTTAGTGAGTCTTGGTCATAGCAAAATTCAATTTATGTTAATGGGATCTGTAAGGCGTGCGCTTTCAAAAGAGGTGTCATTTGTCTGTTTGCAGGCCACTATGCAGACTCAGGGATCCAATACATTTGATTACTTATTTTATTACTTGATTGCCCTGTGTTTGGTGGTGATAAAAATACTTTTAATAATAATAAAATATAAGATTCTGGGTTTTCTGTGGATGCCAAGCATGTTTATTTTTGTTTTACTTAAAGAGTTACCCATGTAGCCTCCAGTACCAGTGGCCTCGGGATGAAAAAGGATAAGAATATAAACCTTAAAATTTAATAAACACAATTCCAGATTTATTAAAATAAAATCACAGTTCAGGTTCAGCCAGATTTACTATTTCTGAACTATTTTCCATAATGTTTATCACTTTCTTATGTGGACACTGGGTTACAGTGATATTTTTGACAGTGTGCACAAAGGGATAATTATATCACTTATTCAAAAATACAAGGCAAGTTTTCATAATGTGAAAAAAAACAGGAACGTCAGTAGTAGCTGGGTGTAAAACAAAGGAGGCTTTAAATACAGTGTTGAAGAACAACAAAGGGCACTGACAGGACAGATAACCTGAGAAAGAACGAAGTAGATCTAAATTGAACAAAACTTGATTTTGAACTGATTGTGAACTTAAAACCTCCCAGTGGCTTTGGACAAAAGAAACCTTGGCTGAAGAATTACTGAAAAACCTGGTGACAAACAGCTAAGATGATAATCTGTATAAATAAAGACTGTATGTGACCATCAAGGAGAGGAATTTAGTGAAAACAAATAAAGGCAAGTGCAACAATACAAAACAAGAAGCGAAGCAGCCAGGAGTATGTGAGAAATACTAACAGCCTAAAAAAAAGAGCCAAACATGCGTTCACACCGCACATTGCAACCTCAGAATGCAGAGACTCAATTTGTTCACTTCATATTGTTCACCAAATGTGTCATTTAATATGACCAGCTTAAAAAAAGATTTTGAAATTTTTATTTAGGTGCTTTTCATTTGACGGTTTCTGCTTCATCTTCTTCCTATTACTCTTCATCTTCTCTGGTTTGTTTAGTTTGCTGGATTCTTGTCAGATATACAAATAAACCTAGCAAAACCCCTTGAAAATTGACCAAATTATGCTGATGGACAGACTAAACTGTCCATCCACTTGTGTATCTGTCCTCTGTGTTAAGCATAAATGGCCCCAAGTGAGCAACCTGAGAAGAAAGATGGGGGAGGTTAACACCACCACGCAGGCGCTGGCTGCTGAGGAGGCAGAGCACCGACCCAAGGCCCGAAGAGCCTGGAAGCCCCCCATTCCCCTTCTCTCACACACAGGCAGAAGAACCAACCAGAGGCCACGGAGGGCAGGGCCCCCAGATTGCCACCCGGCAGAGGCCAGTGCACACCAGAAGCACACCACCCACCGTTTTGTGTCGGGACTCAGAGAGACTTTAGAATCGCCTCCATCTGTGTCTAATGCTGATTTTCTTCCAGATCCAAACTTACAAGCTGACACAAAAGCAGGTAGTTGTACAAATGAAACTGTATTTGTTTGATTCATGTTTTTTTTTTCTCTACTGTGCTAGAAATAATAGCTTACAATAAAATACAATGTGAGTTTTAGGGAATGTCGAGCCCAAATGATTTTATTTATAAGGAAAGACTGCTTCAGAGATGCTTCAAAGAGACTCTTAAATTGCTGTTTTATTATGTAGATTTAATTTTGTTTACTAAGGTACAAACAGAGTAAAAATGTGGTTGCAGTAGAACAAGTATCTTATTTCATTTGAAAAAAAGTAAAGAGTGTCAAATGTTGAACTGAACAATCTTCATCCAGTTTGTCAAAGATGTTTTGATACTAAAACGGGAATTTAAATCATTTATAAGGCCAGAAGAAAGAAACTTTAATCCTTCAAAGTCTGAACTGATTATATATATATAGAAAATAAAACAGGAAAGAAATGGAGGAGAGAAAGAATACAGAATGAAATAAAACAAAATTGTATCATGTATAAATGATGATGTGAATCCAATACATTGATTAGAGTAACTTAGATAAATCCAATAAATTCATTGGATAAAATAATTTAAATAAAGAGGTTTGTTGAAAATGTGTGACAACAAGTTTTTATTGGTCCAGTGAATTTATTCATGGAATGAGGGTTACATTAGATTTTGGTGAACAGCACAGATGGCAACGTATGAAGAAGAAAAAAACACAAATAGCCAAAATTCACACATTGTGTTTTCCTGTAATCAATGTTGGTGTAAAAACAGACTTAAGCAACAGATATACTGTATTTAATGACTCACAAACTCTTTCACTGTTGTATAAGGTTCTTTTTGTTTATCTTCAGCTCTCCCACTGTCGATTGGTGTGATATTGAAGGCCAACAAAGAACAACTATCCTTAGTGTTGGAGGCAGACAGAGCTGAATTGGAAACCATGGCAACACAGTGCTTGCCTCTCTAATCCCTCATTCCTGCCAGAGCGTAGACAAATACCTGCGCATGCCCTGTCCTATTCAACACCTGCATAAAAGAAAACCTTCTCAATCTGTACGATATGACAATACACCGGAGAGGAAGGGTGTTGATAAGACTGTATCTCCATATCACACACCACCAGAGGAAAGAGACTCTTTTTTTTTTTGCTCCTGTCTTTCTATATTTCATAACAAAAACATGTACAGGCACATTTTTTATATCTCTAAACTAGCATTTATCTAATTCCCTTCAAATTTTAATACATGTTGATTTTTTTCTGACAAATGCACACCTTACAGGTGTACATAATGCTGCAATTCACAATAAAAAATATTGAATTGATTTTTATATGTTCTCCTTTATTCTGCTTCCTTTTTACATTTAATGACCTAAAACTGCAAATGGTCAAGCGACAAACATTATGTAAATCCTTTTCTTATGTATCCGTGTGCACATAATTTCTCTTTTCACGTCTTTGTCTTTTTACACAAGCAGAGACATCAAGGAATAGATTTAAGGAAACGCAAGTCAATCTGAAGAAGTAATTAAATTACCTTCTTTCATCACTCTACAGCATTAAGCAAAAAGGTGCTTGTTTCAAGATGATTTTTTTTTTGACACAATAACGTGTCACAATCTTGTTTTTACAGTTAGGGTACCACAAAGACTGTGGAAATGACATGTGAGAACACAACTGCACTTCTTAAATGAGACAAATGGTTTAAACGTTTGGAAACCCTTAAATGATATGATGCTTTTAAATCCAATCTTTTAGCATGTAAATCATTCATTTATTGTCTGCATAAAGTAGAATCGCAATGCTTTGGTCTGAATTCCTAATTATTTTTGCTCCACACCTTATAACCCTGTTCTGAGGTGCGTCTTCAGAGCAACTCGCTTTTATGTGCGGTCTTTTTAAATGTGAATGAGGCATGTTAGGCCCCGCCCCCATCCGGGTCACAGGAAGTGCAACTCTGCCCTGTTCCGCCATGTTTGTAGCTTGACTAAAAAAGTGCATTTTCTGTTATACTTCCCCTTTAAACAAGATAAGATCCAGAGCCCAACTTGCAAATGGTGGTGTATATTTTCATTGCCAAAGTAGCTGCACCTGGCCAAGAAATCTGCACTGCAGCACTAGCTATTTCTTTGCTGCTTCAGGAAAAATAAAGCAGCTATGTAAGACCAGCTTGGTGCTTTAAGCTTACTTTATAACATTACATAGAAATTATATCAAAATGATTTAATCCTCATCAATATTTGGAAATTTGCTGAAAGCATGTATTCGAAAATATTATTTTCTGTTTACAGCAACAATGTGCAAATAGATTGCCGCACAAGAACAATTAGATAATGCAATATTGTAATTTGAGAAGCTAAACTGTGTCCCTACACTATACCAACAGAACTTCAGAGTAAATCAGAATGATGCTTAAGTATTAGGTGGAAAAGATATGATGTAGCAATATTATTGTTCTTTATGGCTTTCCTACTGCAGAACTAATTTGTAGAAACTTTAAGATTAACCTAGCCCTGATGTGGTCTGACTCAGGTCATACTTCACTGAGCGAGATGTTTATAAGGTATATTTCAGTTAATCTTACTTAAAAATTACAAATGATTCCCAAATATAAAAGTGTAATTTGCTGATAAGCAGAATATATCATATCCTGCAACATTGTGGAGCAGTAACAGAAACAACGAACAATGAGCATATACTGTATATAGATCACTGTTCATTAGAGGGATAAACTGGAAAAGAATGGAGGAGAAACTCAGTGTTATTATTTAAATTGCTTCTCTTCAAAAGTGAGAGAAACTGATCTTTTGAGTGTTTTATTCTGTCTCATTTATCTTTCATATTGTCTTGTGATCCGTCAACCTGAGACTCATTTTAATATCAAAGGAGGGGAAAATACTGCTTGATTTGATGTCCTTGAATTTTTTTTCCAAAGTCTATTATTCAAGATTGATGGTGGATTATGTGATGGACTGTGTAATTACATCTGTGACAAATAATTAGTACAAAATAGGGCTGTTAATAAATCTAATTAAAATTCAAATGGAAGAAAAGGTGAGATGTCTTACATGACTTGACAGTGTTTTTGTGACCTATGCTTTGTCTCTTCACTCAGGCATGGAAGATGAGCATCACAACAAGAGAAATCAACAAGTTGGAAATTCATCTAAATTTTAAAATCTTTTAAAGTACAGGAAAAAATCCCCCCTTTGCTTGTATGGTAATAATTTCTTTCTCTCTCTTTACGGCTTATTAAACCCACAGCCAAGTTGTGGATGAAAAAGTTAGGAGGTGGCCGAGTTATGATGAGAAGTCTTAAGCCAAGTTCACACTAAAGGTTTATCAGCCTGATATTCATGTTACAAATAAAAGTTGGAGGTAAAAGACAAACCGTCCAGATCTAGAGTAAACGTCTGACAGCACATCTAGCGTCGGTTTGAAGCAGATACCAACAAGACCACACCTTGTGATGGAGATACACATGAAAAGATGAAGCACATTAGAAAAGGAAACCTTAAAAATAAAGAAATACACAGCCTGTGACTCCTCACTGCATGTGTAACAAATTAACGCAATAAATTGATATAATATTACATATAAAAATTATATTTACCCAAAATAATCTATTAAAATATAATTTATTACTTTAATTATTCAGTCTCAGATGAAACATCTTAAGTTCATGTTTCAAGTGACCTAAATTAGGACTCAAGGTAATCAGACAATGACCAAATAACTTAAAATGGATTATTTATTTACCTAGTCTAAGGCCTCTACACTGGAGAAATCAAATAAATGTCACATTGAAGCCTCGGACTTATTTAAAAAAAACGTTATTTTCTGATCTCCTCAGAAGGAATGCTGAATCCTATCATAGTGTTGAAACCATCTTTGTCCCGTGGTTTCTCATCAGTGTGATAACTCAGAAACTACTGTGTCTCCCGACGTGAGCTTTGCAAAATTCAAGCATGTTTTCCATATGCTTGCAACATCTCTGGCTCTGAGTCACTTTCTTTGTTCTGTCTTCTTCACTCTCTCCGTGTTCTTTTTGCTCTAACTATATTTGTCTCCAGTTTCTAACACCCTGGTGCACCCACAGGGGGCATGGTTTGTCTAAGACAGCCACAAAGTATCATCAACCCTGGTCTTAAGCAGGATCCGAAGTAAACGACTATATTTTACACCGAAGTTAAAACCCACTCAGATGGGGATGCAAAAGTACTTTTTTGCCACTTTACTTAGACTGGGAAAGTGTACCTGATTCTCTCTCCACCAATCTAGTGGGTTTCCCTCACTATCCTGGATAGGAGACACTAAATAGCTGCTCAGCTCAGCTTCTATTGCTTACTCAGGTGACACAGTGGGTGCAGTTAAAGGGGTTACTTCACTTCCCTTGAAGAAGCTTCCCAGTGATCTCTTTGGCTTCTTTGATTCTGATGAGGTAGAAGGCTGAGGCTCTGTGCTTTCTGTGGCACTACCTGTGTGTACTGAAACTGCTGACTTCATCTGTTATACCTCCTCCTGAATGACAGTGACACAGTCTGCAGAAATGTATGCTAATTTAAATCTTGGTTCAATCAAGTCAAGTCAAGCAAGTCAATCAAACTAGCTATGTCCAAAAGCTCTACAGTGAGAGAATCAGAGAACTTGTCATCATGGTATACAAGGAGGCCTTTGGTCATCCTCCTTCTCAGTCAGCACTGTGAATGGAGGATGTGTCAGACATTCTTCACAGAATAGATGGTAACATACAAGGCTTTGTTGACAGCCTGTAAAACATCCAGGTCTGACCATCTTGGGACAAGATGCCTTGATGCACTGTCATCTGCAAGTTAACATATCATTTATTCAAATGAAAGATTTGTAGAGATAAAAGGAGGCTCTTTCAGTCACTTGAGTCTTTAAAACAAAATCAATAGATCAGATAATGTCCTATGTTTCTTTCTGAAGTATTTGCCTTTGCAGAGATGTTATCCTGTGAGTCAATAAATATTCCAAAGGGATGTCTCTGTTTCCATCTGTGTCCCTTTGATCAGTGAATATGCTGCAGCTTGTCACCCCTCTCTCTCTCACACCATGACCCTTTTTCCTATTGAGCAATTTTCCAATATGTATCACTAGTGCAAAAAAAGTCAAATAGATTAAATACATCACAGAATAAAAAAGCTAATATTATATGTTACCATATGTAATCACAGGGTTGATCAAATTAAATAAAATAAAAAAAAACCTGCAAGGAAATCAACAATCTTTAATGCAGGAAATGTAAGATTTCCGTGTCAGGGCTGACAAACTAACTGCAACTTATTTTCTCGTGAAATCTGGTCGATGTGAACTGTATTTCCATATCACACTCCAGCAAAACAAGGCAAAAAAGAGGAAAAATAACCTTGAACATCAGCAGTTTCTCCTTTAGCAGCCATGGGTCAAAAGGCTTCTTGTCTACAGCCAAGTCTCTGTCACATTGCTGCTGAACAACTAATTCTTTTCACTGGTCTGAATACAAGGCCAAACATGCAAATGACAGGCAGGTCCTTTCAAGTTGTTCACCTCTGACTGACATGTGTTGATGGAAACATTTTGGCAAGTAAATATGCAAATGATAAACTCTTGCAGTCACGACTCGGGCTCTTATTCAGCAGACTACCCACCTCATTGTGAACCTTCTGCCAAACCTCGTGCATCACCTGTAACACCTCCTACTGCACCAATTTATTGGTAAACCTGAGCTAAACAGGGTGCCACCTCACTCTCACCAGGTCCTCCTTGTTTTGCAGGTTACATTTAAACTATAAAAGGTAACCTGACAGTTAATTCTCCTCAAAGTGTTTAAAGGTCACACCTCATCTCAGTTTGCCTCTCACGTAACACAAAGAAGTAAATGTGAGAAAAACGTATGTGTGACAAAAACAGCTTGCACAACCTTGACTTCACTTTCTGTCTTCTATCAAGAAATGCACAAAACTGAATTCAAGATATTTTTGAGTCACTGACAGAATTTTTAAAAAAGGAGGGGAAAAAAAAACAGCCTGGCAACCGTTTCCACCACAATCCTCCACCTGCTGTTTGTTCAGCACAGTTACCATTTACAGTGTTTCCCTCCAACGTTGTCTCTGGCAAAGTCAAAGCAGCTCCAGAATCAGAGCAACACACAGGGAACATCCAGTACTGTCCATAGGCATCACATGCCAGGAGAGGCATGAAACCAAAATGGATGAAACAGTTGCAATTTGCAGAAACGAAGCTCTTGATCTCAGCAGCCAAGATGGCAGGCAGTGGCACAGCAGCTTGTTGTTTGCCAGCACAGTCACAAGATGGTTTACACGGGAAGCACATCCACCACTAATGGAATGAATAAAATGATTTATTTAGGATGTGCTTCCAGGATATTTGATATGCTTGGCTACGTTTAGCCCTTAGCCTCATCATAATGAAACAGCGAGCAGTCAGAGTTGCAGAGAGGCATCTTACTGGAAGAGAAGAGAAAACTTTGCCTGAGGCCGTGTTAAATGATGCTACTCGTCCACAGTCACACCCTCATTTCTCGTCTTGTCAATACAATGCTCGGTGGCAGCTAAGGTTGAAATATATCAAAACATATCTGACTGTAAATGACTGTTTAAAACTCTGCATTATATGTTCTGTGAACATTGTCGTTTCCGAACAAGTCGGAACAAAAATGGAAAAAGGACCAAACAAAAAACAAAAGTATGTTGCTTTTGTCTGCGATGGACTGGCGTCCCATCCAGGGTGTACCCCGTCTCTCGCCCGTTGACTGCTGAGATAGGCTCCAGCCCCACCGCAACCCCGTTTGGGTAGAAAGCGGTAGAAAATGGATGGATGAATGGATGTTGCTTTTGTTGTCAGCCATATTTAAAATGTTACATAATTTTTTTTCATGATGACACCATGTGGTCAGGTAAATATACAGAGACAAAAACATAACAGGGAAAACTAGCATACTTGTGTCTTCAATTATGGTGTTGCCATTTATATTTTGAGTATTTATTCTCTCTTAAGATAACTTTTTCTACTCCTAATTCCCCTCAGTCATAGTGAGGCCATTTTCAACCCCCAAAAGTTAAACTTAAGAAGCTGTAGGGTACTGACTCTGCTTTTAGTAGCTTTTCTTTTTGTGTTGATTTTCACTTATCAGAGCAAAGCTTGCCATAGGTGTCCATCTTTTTTCACTCTGTGTTGCTCTAATTGAAGAAATTTCTCAAGTCACCAAATAATACAATTTACCTTAAAATATTGTTAATCTTTAAAGATTAATTAACAATAAATTATTGTGTTGTCCATTTACAAAAAGTAAACAACTCATTGTATGCAGTAATTTATTTATTCATTTGTTTTATCTTTTTAGGGGGGTTGCCTATCTATCTACATGCAACAGGGACCTCCATAATAACGGCATCACCGACATGTGTCAGCCACAATTTTCTTTACATATTTAACTGTTTTATTATTATTTAAATATTTTATACCATTTAAAAAGTCTTTTAAAAAGGGCTTGAACGGTTTAAAGAGTAGTACAGTAAATAAATATTGTTCATTGGAAATTGGTGTAATATTGAAATTAGTAAATGTTTGGACAAAAATTATATATGTATATTATATATTTTTTTTATTATTTTTAAAAAATTGGTTTTTGCCTGTTATCTTCCTTTTTTTTATTTATCTTTTTAATCTGTTATTTTGTTTTATTTATTTATTATATATATAAATAAATAGGCAGAATAGTAATAAAATATAAATAAAAACAAAATGACAGATTAAAAAGATAAATTTAAAAAAAGGAAGAGGAAAGACATCCAGCCTTACAAATGTTTTGCACAGATCACTTCTACAAAGACACAGCACTAATGGCGGGGACAATTGGAACCCCCCCTCCACAAACTGAGTTTTGTCTTAATAGTAGTTACATTGATTACCTTTATAAATATATTTTTATGAAGGCACCAAATTCATAATTACAATCAGATTTGATGTGTGCTTTTTGGGGCTGAGAAAACCTCTCTCTCAATATGTTTTCAAGCTGTGTGTTTCTCCATACAATTCATCCTTTGAGTTATTGCAATATTTGGAGCAAGGTCATTGAGTAGCTTCCAAGAAGAAGTAGAAAACAGATGAGCACAGAAAGTTGTTCAATAAAACATTATGGAAGGAATGTGTCATGTTAAGCTGCAAGAATGAAAGAGTTTATGCAGCAATGTGATCTAGCAAGTTATCACCTGATGCTGCAACCACAGGTCCGTGTCTGTTTCACCTCAAAGTCCTCTTTAGAGCTTGTGTTTAGTCACAACCTGACAGTTTTTAGTATGTTAGGATTTGCTGCTGCAGATTGTTTGTGATTTTTTAGCAGGTATTTGTGCAGGTTAGTTGTTGATTCTTCCACCAGAGATCAGCTTTGATTGGGATGCAGATGTTTGTGGTGTGATTAGAAATGACTACTCTCTGAAGTGTCAGTTGTTCTGTGGACAATATAATCTAAGATGCACAATCTCACTGTTTAGGTTTTTGATAAACTTCTGTTACAACTGATATAAGTGTCAGTGAAAGTACTTTGATCAGGACTGCTAGAAATTGTAAGTTTGCTTAAAAATCTGGGCCGCCCACAAGTGGTGTGCAGCTCAATACTCAAATATCGATAGATACCTCTAAAATCACCTTTTTGCTCTCTTGGAAATGTAGAATTTTCAACTCAGATTATTGATATTTTGGGATAGATATGTAGGTTATATACTGCAATAAAACAATAATATCAAGATCTTGTCCTCTTAATAAGAACTACTTTTTCGTCAGCCAGTTTTTCCCAAAAAAAAAAGAAATAAGGCAGCAGCATGACGATATACTTGGTCAGTAAGTCCATAGGAGCCACATGCAGAAGTGTATGACAACGGTGTTGTATGATGTCTAGATCCTTTTAGAACCAGTGTCAAAGCCAAAGAGCGTCTGGATGAAAGACAGCAACAGCTGCAGAGCCCAACACATAAGCAAATTCAAGAGTTTGACACCTGGTGAAACTTGGGTTGGTGAAGTTTCTTTGAGATGGTGTCAAAGTGTTGTGATTTTATCTGTACAAATGGTGCGGCTTGCTACAAAATCAACCATACTCAAAAAATCCAACCATTATTAAACTGAGAGAACCTTTTACACACAAAGGAAAATATTATGTGTTTTGACAATGGCAACTACACTGGATCCCCTATTCTATTTGGTTTGAAAACGCAACATCTGATGCTTGAACGATCACCGTTGCACAAGAGCCCCTTAACTTTACTCTTGTGGGTAACGAGGAACATTTATTACCTTTTTAGGTCATTTTTTCTCAACTTTTAGCCACCAATTTTGTTGTGTTGCCCAATGTAGACATGTTTTGTACTAGAAAGTATTGACTCTGAGATCTTTTTACAGTTTTATGCGAAGGTCAACAGGTCACTGGGGACCATTTCAGTGTCCTTTCTGGTCATCACAGTGTAACCAGCACACAAAAGGGGAGTCCGTTAGGAAACGCTGTAGGTTGAAGCAATGTATTTCCAGGATGACAAACAGTGGAGTGCAGTGCAGCAGTTTGTGGCAAACGTAAACGCCAGAATACCACAGACAAAGATCTTTATTGTGGCTTCCTTTACTGGTGTTCGCTGGCATGACGTCTTGTTGGGTAAGTGATCAACTTTTCTTTCTTCTTTTTTTCTCTCATTTCTGAAATCAGTAATCAGCCTATGTTCAATGTTCCCCGTTTCCTTCACAGCGTCTCAGTTTTTTATATAATCTTGAGGAAACTTGTGTTTGTTTGAGCGCATCCTTTTACCAAATGTGATTGCTTGCAGGAGGACACAAAACATATTTCTTTAAAAAAGCTTTAAAAGATGAGAGAATAATATTTTCTTTATATTTTAGTTCAGATCTTTCAATCATTTCCAGCCCCAATCCAAAATACCAAATATGTAATAATATTATTTCTTTTTACCCCTTTGAACTCTCTTTTTCAACCAATAGTTGACATTTTAAAACAAAAAGCATTATATACATTATATATATATATATATATATATATATATAATTTGGGTGGATTATGAAAGGATGATGAAATGGGAGAATAATGCCAATAATAAAATGGATTTTGTTGCAATATTTTTTTAGCAGAGTATGATTCATGATTCACTTTCAGACCCTAGTGGAACACAATGTCCTATGGGCTGACATTAAAGTAAAAATTTTTAATCCTTTCATCATAATACAATATTATCATGCATCCAGTCAATTTTCCTGGTCACCATGACATGGGGTCATAATGACATCAAAGGCCTTTGCCTGTAACACATTTGTCATAGAAAACAATCATAGAAAACAATAACTTCTTATTTCCACATTTTCTGGAAGAAATGTAATATTTGAGACTGTGTCAAATTAATGAGCAGATAAACTACATTTACAAATGTAAAGTAGTCAGCTTTCACTCATTCAGACTGGCTACACATACTGACCAGCCTGAAACTAAATCCAGCCTCAAGGTTTATATAACAAAGAACATTTTAGAAAAATCACTTCTTTCCTGACCCTTGAATTTCCCTTGTGTTTAGCCCCAGCCAACATAACTGACCTTGTATTGACATCAGCGCCACAGGGAAAAGCTCTTGCCTGGTCTGAGGTCAAAGCTGAGAACTATTGGCGACACTTGCCATCACGACACACAGAGTTTGGAATTATCTGCTGGTAACCTCAGGCCTTCACACATTTTGGTTTTCCTGCCTGCCTATATTTCTTACTTTGTGTTTCCTACAAATAAAAACCATTAGATTTTTCTGTGTTGTCACTTTCACTCAAAATAAAATTATTAAAAAAAAATACTAACATCAATTATGGTTCATATTAATGAGCACACATAACATGACCTTTGACTCTGCTCATAACTTAAAACAGGAAAACTAGCCGTAGCTTCTTCGCATTTGAGCTTAAAAGTGGAGCATGTTATCTTTGTAACCTTTTAAATAAGTTAATATCAAATATTTAAACCAGCTAATCATAAACCGTTTTTTTTAAAGATAAAAAAAAACACATACTTTGAAGTGTGCTTCTGCAGGAGTAAAAAGATGTAAAACCCCACACACACCGCCTTAACATGATTCGTTTATACCGCTGAAAGTTCACAAGGAATACAGAAACCCTGTAGCGCTACTGTTTTGGGGTGTTCACCTTCTTCCTGTGATTAATTATTAAGCAGCACAAAATTCACTCCTGCTTGGATTTTCAGAGAGGTGCAACCATGAGCAGAATATTCTCTCCTTAATTCATTTGCTGCACCTGTTTAATTCCTCCAAGTCTTGATCTGAAAATCATTCATGCCAAGTTTATGTTTTGTACTTAAATTAACATTAATATTTATTATTACAAAACAGTTTTGAAAATCCTATGAGCGCATATTTATATACCCGACACCCACTTTAAGACTGTTGCATCTTATTTAGGTTGATTTTTAATAATATTATATAAAAAACACATTTTCTGTAGTTGTTGTTGACAAAGCCATATGGACCATATTACATTTCTTCTGTTTTGCTTTGTTTTGTTTTTCGCTATTGCTGCCTACCGCATTGTTCTCTGGGCAGAGCTCTACCTGTCTGTCCCCAGGGACTGTCCTGGCACTGCTTCAGCTTGGCTTTGTGGTGGTATCTGCTCACTGGCTTTAATTCTTAATGCCAACTCCCAACCCTTCAGCAACGAAGGTGTAAAGTCCGTGAATTGTTACTCATCATCAATATCAGCAGAATTTCACTGTTAATGCAACATAAAGAATGGCAATTAAAATGTATAAAAATGAATAAATTATTTATAGGGTATAGAGCACTGATAATGTGCTACTAAGATTACAAATGTAAACTAAATGCTCTGAGGTTTGTTTTTCATTAATGTGACCGTTGCTACAATTATGGCAGTTTCTTATTGTCCACATGTTGAAAATTGACAGTGAATGAAGGAAAACATAACAATCAGTCAAATGAAAACCAACAATCGGAGCATTGTTTTCTTCATTAGAGTGACCTTGGATTGTATTATCGCCGGTCCTCGAGTGTGTTTGGATTTCATACTAGAATCATAAATTACACCGATTATAATTGCAGCTGAAAGCCTTTGATTATGTGTTTCTTTCTGCATATAAATGTCAAATAGCATTTTATTAAACTAGTCTTTTTAACTTTGGCTTTTACCAGTTTGTAAATTATTTACTTTGAATAAATAATTTTTGTTTTATCAAGATGGTTAAATATTCTAATCGTCTTTTTGCCATCAGCCTTTTTCAAACGTCCTCCTTTAGCAGTAGCAGTCTCAGTCTTTAACACCGCCACATACGGTGTCATGTTAGGGTAGTTCTGTTTACTTGTTAAGCTTGGTGTTCAGTTCATTGTTTTCATCTGTGTTGATTATGTGCACCTGGGTGTCTGAGTTTGGGTTGCGGGTTCATTTAGGTCTGTACAGCTTTCTTAATATTAGTTTGGTCGGTTGTCTTTCGTAGTTGTCATTATCCTGTAGTTTTCATTGTTCATTTTGTTTTTAGTTCTTTATTTATTAAAACCACCGTCATCTGAATTCCTGCTTCCTGCTTGCATTTGGGTCCTCACCGCACCTCCACTACACCAGTCGTGACACACGGTGGCCGGAGCACTGATACAGAAACGCGCTGGATAAAGAAAAATGCAGTGAGGCTAGGATAGGAACATCCAGGCATTTGCCAAATTCACGTGATGTGTCTCCTTAGCAACAAACACAAATGGTACAAATATTCAGCCGCCATACATAAAATGCACTTAAAAATTCTCCAAGAAAACTGTAAATATGCCGAAAGATTGCTGTGTCGTGCTTTGTCACAACACTGCTTGAAAGAAAAGGGATTTAAGTTTTAATAAGATTCCTTCTGAGGCAACAGAACCAGAATCAAGACGTCCAAAAATCAGGCGTAGCAACACAAACAGTTCCAGGACCCAAGTCCCATTATACATATATTTGTTCGCAATAATTCATCAAAAGCGAGTCTTTACTTTATATTGTAATTTAGTTAGTTTTACAGTGTAAAACCTTTACAACTTTTCATCAAATGACACTATAGTATAAAGAAATAAAATATAAAATACGTATATATTGAAGATGTGTGTGTGTGTGTGTGTGTGTGTGTGTGTGTGAGTCACATAACTGCAAAACACTATAAACATGCATTTTCTGCCATTTATACCAATAGCCATCCCTCCTTTCTCGTTCTCAATGGAACTGACTATTTTTCCTGATTGAACTCTGAATGGGCAAAAAGCAGGATACTTTATCTAAATTTAAATGTTTGTAGTTTGTTTCACTTCCACTGTAATAAAGTCGTATTAGAAAAACTTCCAAAAAAAGTTTCAGCTGGTAAAAAGCCTTTGCCTTTTTTCATGAAGCAACCAAATAATTAGAAGTTCATGTTAAACTGTAATAAATGTGTTCATTTTGTCCTCACAGGGGCAAAAACAGGAACATTTTGATAACCATGCAGTCAAACTTGAATGATTTGAAATTTTCAAAACTGTGGAAAATGAGCTGTAATGGTATCTCTGAAATGTAGGTGGCATGTTCACTGAGAGTGCTGATTGACAGCTGACACAAAGCTGGAGGAGAAGAGTTTGTTATCCATCTGTGTTCAACAAGAGCAAAAACGAGATTTCAGTTGTTTCTGTTCAAAACTTGAAAAAAAAATACATGAAATGATCACTGCAGAAATACACTGCAGGGTTTTTCATTGTAATGGACACACAACAAAAACATTTACTTTTCATTTCAGGGAAATGTAATTAGTGAACCTTGCATTTCCCCTTATTTAAAAGAAGGTCACCATTGTGTGACAAAGACCACACTGTTGGCCAAATGCATATGCAGAATGCATTTATAAAATCACAGCATTTAGGACTAAAAAATCATTATTATTTGAGTTACGAGGAAAATATCTGTCCACATAAAATATTACTTCAATGTTATATTTCTGACAAAGCAGCTGTCATTGTATGCAAGCCTAATCCTACATGATATAACTCAGGGTTGCCCATAAAGTTTGAGTTCTACTCATTTCTTTGCAGCTAAAAATTCTGTATGTATCCCCAGTGTGAAGAAGTACAGACTTTAGGAAAATAATATCCTCTCCAAAGAACTGGTGCCAGCCTTGAGATGAGGCATAATCACAGTTGTTGATGCAAGTGCAGAGCTTGCACTTCTTCTGTTCATTAGAATAAAAAACAGAATATACATCAACTTGACACAGACAGAAGTTTTGCAGTCTGGCATAATTAATCACTCTCTGACACAATCTACATCTAATGAGTTATCCACATTGCAAACAGTTTTGCATATCTCTTCTGAGTTTTGAATCGTGCACATGCAGAAAACGTGGAATATCTCAATATGAAAGACCAAAGCAAGAAATACAATGGAGGCTTTCACCAACAAGGCCATGAATAAATAAAGTGAAAAAAGTCAATAGGTCTCTGCGGTTCTCCATGAGACTCGCAGGATGTTAAAACTAGACGGTTTTCCTCTTTGCTAACTTTCAGATGAGTCTACAAGTTATATGAGCACAGTCTGCAAATGAGTCATAATGAATGTGCAAAGCTCATTATGTTATTCAATTTCAAATTAAAAAATAATTTATTTTTTCTCGCATGGGTATGCACAGGTAGTTATTTTTTTTCCTTCTTTTACATCTTTTTTTTTCCTTTTAGATAATACAAAGCAAAACAACAACAACAACAAAATTGTACAATATTGTGCTACCATGCTTGAAAAAAAGGAGCAGGAAGAAGAAAAACGTATAATACCTGCCCCTTTAAATGTACAAATAGATGATTTAACTTAACTTGAAAAAAATAATTTCTTTCTAAATTAACATAATTATCTAGGCAGATAAAAGAAAAAAAGGCCCACGTGTATACTCTGAAAAGAAAAGTATGCCTGTTAAAATGCACACAACTTGAAACCTGAACAATGGCATGAGAGAGAAAATGGAGACATTGCATGAAATGAGAAGCAACGCTGCAAAAATGTTTAGAAAAGTCTCTTTTCACTGATGGGGTAACATAGTAGTGATGATGGCTTTTATAGCTTTTTCGCATTTATGCCCAACAGTTGGTGTCAGTCTGCTGGACTGTTGAGAGGGCGTGATAGATGTATTCATGTGCAACGTGATGACATTGTACCAGTGTTTACTGCAGGATGGTGTCCCGGCAGGTTGCATTCTTTAGGGGACACAAATCAAGCTTCCATTGTAAGCTCGTCAGTCATTTCTGTGTTTTGGCAAAATGCTCCACTATCACAGTGGGCAGCTGGCAGTTCCACTTCCTCTGTCTCGAAATAATAACAGGACACTGAAACATTCTTCCTTCATTATATATGTATATTTTTTTTATCTTTAAGAACGGTTGGATGAGAAAAAGAAATGCATTTTTAAAACTACAGTTTTTTCTTCCTATAGAGTTGCTAATTAAATAGTTTCCATGTTAACCTTTTTTTTAATAAATAAATATGCTGTTTCTTTTATGGAAAATTAATTTGATTAAAGACTCAAACATGAAATGATACAGTAAAATACTGAAAAAAGCAGCCAAAAAGAAGTGGCGTTTGTTTCTTTCTCAAATGTTAAATGTTAAATCGATTTCTGTTTCTGACTTCATTTGACCCAGATATATCATTTACAGGCTTTTTAAAATAGGAGCATGTGTAATAGCTTTAATTTGGTAGTTTTCAGTCAATTTAGAAATAAGTTAAAAGAGCTATGTCTGTTTATTTTTTATTTTTATTCATATTAGGAAAAATTCTTTTTACGCAGATATACAGGTAATGTTGTGAAGAGGTCATTTTAGATTTTAAAAATGACTCATTGCAATCCAGGTCTAATCAATTGGTAAAAAAAATGCTAATCCTAACTAGCATTTTACATTTCTTTATATTTATTCTATAGGCCTAGTGGAGGTTCTCAGATGTCCAAAAGGCACTTAAATCCATTTCACTAACTTCAGTCTATAGGTCAAGTGCAAACCTCAGAGACCCCCCAGTATGGAAGTTTCAGTTTCCTGTATTTGAATCAGGTGACAATGAGTAGCAAGTATAGTTAAATGACATTAAAATGACTTTTGTTTAGTTGAGTCAATACTAAAATTGCTATCATATACCATACCATCTGTTAAGGTTTCACTTTGCACACCAAAACATTTAGACATTCCTGGATTTGAATGGTGGAAGTGAAACTTGAGTGATAGTTTTTGACTTTATTGGGGTAAAGTAAAGTGTTTCTGAGGAGAAGTGTCATCTGAGATGCTCTAAATGGAGTCAGAAATGTTCCTGGGACCACTCTAGCATTTATGAGACGTGTGAACGCTGGGGCAGTGTTAATGTAGAGACTGAAAGATTTTATAGGCAACAAGTCATTCTGATTTTTATTGTTATGTAGAATTTTACTATTATTTATGATATTTAGTATAAATCATGATTTGTACTTTAGGATTTTGGAATTCATTTATTTCTACTGACTTGACAGAATATAAAATTGAAGCAAAAAACTTACCATTTGTTTGTTGTTGTTTGGAGATTTGAAGCAGAATTTGAATTTTAAATTGCATTTAATTAACAATTCATCATATGATGAGACAAAAATAGTTTAAACTACATTGTTAAGCAAGAACTTAAATTATTATTAATACTAATCAATATATTATTAAACCAACAATATTCATAAAATTGTTTAGAAATTTTATTTCCAGTTTTTCTAATAAATTGTGATTTAGTTACAAATGAACAGAAATAAGTATTTCTATTTACCTGCTACAATGTGAAAGATCATGCTTCTCATAGTTCAAAATTCAGTTTTCACATGTAAAAATAGAAGAAGAAAAATTAATTGTGTAATCTTCATGCTCTTTCACTCAAAGTTAATATGCATGTGGAACAGATTTGGGGGGTAAAAAAAATTACTTTTTTCAGTGACATAGAAGGTGATTTTTTTTACAGTTACAGTTATTTTTAGCTTTCTGCCGTTTAAACTAAAATGGAGAAAATATAGAAATATTACAATATGGTTTCTCCTCAACAGATGCTTCAATTGCACATTTTCAAATTAGACATTGAAAAAGCAGGTGTTCTGATTTATTTGTTGTTTTTCCCTCTTTTTACTTGCATTGGCATTTTACCATAGACTATAAAAGATTTGCTTTCCAGTAACTTTCTAAAGAGCAAAAGTTAAGCTCTTAGGGCACTTCCTACCATTTTGCGTGCCGTTGCTTCCAGAAAATACAAAAATGATCAAAGCTACGTGGCTTAAAGGGTGCTGTGAGCTGATAGGTGGATAATTGATGTCACTTAAATTCTGAACTGCCCTTAGCTAAAAGTTAACCAAGTTAACTTGAATCTATTGGAAGCTAACTAGCATATTAAAAAATGGGCATACTAAAGCTAGCTAGCGGTGTTAGCTAAAAACTGCGTTTGTGCTACACTCAGATTTCTTGCCGCGGATACAAGAAGTTCCCCAAAGCGAAAATTATGGACCAACATGGCTAATAAAAAGTGTTTTATACATATGACAGAGCCTTACAGAACCTTAGACCATGGAGAATTCCCATCCCCACATTGAGTAATAGCTACAACAACAAACAAACTAACCTGAGCTAGCACAATTCTGTTCACCTGATGACCTGATTGTTGCAGCACTGCAAACAAAATAGGCTGCATGCATTAAAAACACAGGAGCTGTCGTCATAAAATCGTATAAAAATATGTATAAAAATTTGCATGCTTGTCAGTCGAATCGTTACCAGTCTGGTAGATCATTCATTCATTTTCTCTACTGCCTAATCGAATTCAGGGTCGCAGGGAAGCTGGAGCTTATCCCAGCACTTAGCAAGCAAGAGACCTGGATAGGTCACCAGGCCATTGCTGAGCTCTGGCAAATCATTAGAGCTAAACCTTAAAATTTCACCTGTTTGTAATTGTGATGGTAGAAGTTTGATTATAAACTATAGTGCACAAGCAACCCACCTCCTAACTGACTTATAAGTTTATGCATTTGTTTCTTTAAACAAATCAAAAGTAGGCATCTGTCTGTCACCTCCATTTATTTTGAATTGCTTTTAAGTTTAATTGTCTCCAAATTGCACAATGATAGATTCTATGCTTACTTCCAACATGTGAGCTCCTGGCTCATACTTATTGCTATTCTTCAACCGTTTCTGGGCTAAATCTTTTATAGAAAACTAGATGAGACATGGATGAGTCATCTTGGTTGTTATTTCAATATTTCTATATCTTTTAGCCAAAATAAAGCAAAACCATAAAAGAATAAATTAAACAATGTCCCTTATAAACTCAGGTTTGTGGATTAGGTTTGTCTTCGAAAGCACTGACATAGAAAAATATGACCAGCTAATTAGGCTGCAGCAGTGGAAACAAGTGGCACAGCCCAATTGATTTTGTCTTTGTGGCTGGGAGTCTCTCGGTCAAAATTGGACTCGCAGTATTTAATTTTGTTTGAAAAACATACAGCTGGTCCATGGGAACGCATCCAGTCAGGCCAGTTCAATTGACTCTGCCTTGAAATAGATCCCCGATTGTCCAAGCAGCCAATTTAAACACCTTTCTAGCATCCAGAGAGCCTGTGTGCTTATAAATCACTGGAATGCATATAATTATGTACTGTGCACAGAATGCAATGATCCCTCTAGGGATATCGAACACACTACTTTGCAGCACAGTTTACTGCACTACAACGTCTCTTTTTCGTCTCTCATCTTAGCATTTCTCCTGGTGTTTTGAATCTCCTGTCAGCACACAGAACTCGGAGCAAATGGGGAACTCTTGACAGGAAGTCCTTTTGGCATGAGTTAATTTTTAACTTGGTGGAGGACTCCATTCAAGGAAATTTGGAGTCTCACGACAGGGTTGTGCTACCAAAGGGAAAAAAAAATAATTTCTCACTACTCCCACCTTCACAACCAGCATTTTAACCACACTGGGTAAACAATTTGCTTGACGTCACTTTCCGTTAACTTCTAACAATTGCATCCCCTTGTGGGGCTGCAGGATTACGCGGTTACTAAGTAAGGCCTGAACACAATCACCAGAAAGTGTTGTGTTCCCACACCCACACTCCTTCTAACACAAACAATGCATGCTATATGTAGAGACCCATACACAATTACTGATATTTTTAGCCATTCCCCAGTGTATCTTCTCTTCACAGCTTTTTCAGCTCATGGAGTTGATGAGTGGGAATAGGTGTTTCTTGGATCAATCCCATACTGATACATTGGGACAAATAAAGAAGTGCGTCTTATGGAGTTCTGAGCCAATAGTTAAGCTATCAGTAAAGCTTGGAAACAGTGACAAAAAAAACAGAGAAATCCTTTTTAAAATAGAAAAAAAATCATCATTCTACTTTAGGATTGGAAAAAAATTCACATCTCATCTACTTTATGAGGATTTATTCCAAAATGCTTTAGAGTTTGAACACCAGATTTAATCAGAATAAAAATGTCTTCCTGAATGTACCTGCTGTGGAGCGAAATGAAACTTTCCATTTCCAAATTTCTCCCTTTCCTCAAGGACATACTGATATGCTGTACCTGCTTAGCACAGGATGCAGATAGGAGTGTGGGAAGCACACGAGCCACCCTGCTGCCTTCACTTCTCTTAAAGATGGTAATCTACTGTAAATCAATAAGCCTCCTCACTTACTGGCGTGAGAGTGAGCTGCTGACTCAGCCTAATTACCCCTGTGGTCTGACTTTTAAATCACATAAATGAGAACAAATAAATAATGGCCAGTTAAAACGCAGCTCCCCCTGCTCCTCTGTCAAAACAAGAATCTACAAATGAGGTTGAAAACTGATGGAAATGCAGCATTTATGTGAGGGCCATTTTGCATTTGGGGGTGACAAATGAAAAGCAGCAGAAAGGCTAAGGACTGTCTGAGTGCCAAATCCGATGGTTCATCTACCTTCCTGCCTCTTAATTCCCACTAAAATTTGGCACTCTTGCCCTTCTCCCTCCTCCTCCCTGCGTTCCTTTACCCTTATCACTGTAATTTGGTGTGCAGTGACAATGGGAAATTTGACAGAGCAGTTGACAGTCGCTATTTCACATGAGCTAATAACTTGGAAGATTTCATACAATGAGAGGGAATATTAAAAAGGATTATACTGTGGCCGGCACAGAAGGTAATGACAAGTTAAAGGACACAGAGTATCAAGTATGGAGGCACCATCTACCCAGCTTGTCAGTGCCCTTATTTATTTTAATAGTAGTGCAGGTCTTTCAAATTCATGCTAAAATAATTATTCTTTTCTATGAAACAATGACACGTACTAATTATTTACCATAGCCCATGATCTCCACTTAGTAAGTAGTTTATATCATTCTTTCCTGATACATGCAGTCTGAGACAGATTTTAAAAATTATAAAAAGTTATTTTCAGTTCAGGCCTTAATGGGTTAATTATGATGAATACTACTCTTGTGCATGCAAAGGTGTGCAGGCCTACGATGACCCTATAAAAAGGCAGAAGTTTTATAGAATTAGAGAAAGAAAAACAAAAAGAAAGAAATGCTGAACACTTCATTTGCTAATGAAAACACTTCAGCTATCTTTAATCTGGACTATGATCAAACTCAACTTTAATATTTCAAATTCAATCCTTCATCGCGCTCTGATACTTCTCTGAGCTCTTTCCAGCTCATGAAGATAGTCCATGTGGACCTTTGCCTCTTTCTTTTCCTCTGCTGATGTTTTTTAGGGTTTTTCTGCTGCACCTGCCATGTGCACAATAAAAAACGGCCAGCGTGTTGATATCCGTTTTCCTGTGTGCAACTTGGTGCCGTATAGCACACACACTGTATTATAATACCCCCATGTGGAAAACAAAGTTGTGAAGGGATTTCTCAGCTTTGGTAACTTCGGGTTTTTTTTGCTACAGTCAGAAAATTCCAATTTTTAGGTCAGAAACGTACATAACATTGTTTTTTTTTATCACAGATAAACTAGGATGAAGAGCTAAGACACTATTCCTACTACCTTTACCTCCTGATGGAGGAGCTGCCATTTGAAAATATACTTCAACAAACTTTGACAGCATTGTTAAGAGTTTCAGAGTTTTATTTAACCCTGTACTTTAAAGCTTCTACTGTGGTGTACATTGATGTGCTGGATATGAGCACTAACAATCAGGGGCTCTTGTATTTCAGAGAAAAACTAGTAGAATATTGGAATCATAGAGGGCTAACAAGGTCGCGGACAATAAAAACTCTCGGAGGACACTAACAATCCAGGGTGCCCATCCATTAAAAGTTGAGTTTAATGAGTTTTCCTACAGTTTTTGAGAAAAAAATACATGAGCGATTGTGTAATACCCTTCACTTCACCACTGCACATCTGACAGAGTGACAGATCTAAGCTTGTTTTGTTGTAAGATATAAAAGAGTTTCTTCAGATTAAGTTTATAATCAGACAGCATTAAACATCTGTTTTTGGAGAATGTGCATTTAGGTAAAAAAAAAAGCTGAGAAGACAGAATAATAACACTTCACACTTTGTTATATTGAAAGAAATAATGAGGTGTTAACATAGTTGCCTTTATAGCTCATTGCACCTTACAGTTTATCTGAATATGTTAGCATTAATGTAAGGTCAGTAAAATGTTAATAATACACTAATAACATTACATGTATCATTCAAATATATTACTTTGATTTGTAGGACTAAGTTCATTGTATTTAACTAAAAGAAAAATCTGGGAACTTAAATGAAATGTTTAATTTGTCATTCTGATGGTCTTACGGCATTACAGTGTTTTCTATTACAGTTTAAACTCCATCACAGACTTTGGATCCCACAAAAAGTCAAACAGTAGGACTAATTTAAAGTCTAATAAATGTTCTATACTAGATTCACTCCTCAAAGCCCCGTAACCTTTCATCACCTCTCTTCCAGCTCCTGTAGGGCCTCTTCATAGTAAACCATCCCAGAATGACGCTCAGTGTTTAAATGTCAGATGTCTCTGTCATTGTTTGATGCACAGGGACCTGCTTTATGTGGAAGAGGCAAAAATTGCAGTTTGCTCCTCATCCATTAGTGATGATACCTTTACAGCAGCATGTCTACTTTAGCCAGTTAATGACAGGATTGAGAATTTGCACAAAACACCACATAAACACTGATGTCTATAATTGGGCCAATACATAAAAACCTGAACTTCATTTGTTGTCACTAAAATAATAATCTCTCTTTAAAATGAGTTTTTGCATTGTAGTAACTCTTTACTTCTCCTGTCAGCTGTCAACTTATGTTTTAGATACGCACCAGTGGGCAGGTTTTCCCAAAATGGGAAACATAGATCATGTCACATGATCTTTCTCAATGTTAAATGGATTTACAAACTTACATTGTTTTCCTTCTTTGTTTTTTTCTTATTTTCATTCTTTGTGAATTACTACTGCATAGTTTGGCATTTTGGTCTCAACTATGACCCAATAACCCTGACAAAATAAGTTATCAGAGACACAAGGACATTATATTTCTCTGTAAACAATAAAACAATGATCCCAGATGTGTATTTATCTCCTGTATCCTTTTCATTGGGTTTTCTTTCTGCTGGCAACTGTGACAAGTTCTACATTTAATTCTTTGCGAGATCAGCAAGCTCAGATCACAATTCATACATGGTACTTATCGTCCCTGCAGGGATTCTTTTCATTGTGTTCATATCTCCAGACTAAGTTATACACTTGAGTCTTTCTGTCTTCCTGCTCACACTTCTCAGGAAAGGTTTTGCCAGTTCTTTCCTCCTGCCTTCCATCTGTCATCAAACTCCTCTCTGTCTCACTTCTAGCTTTGTACTCAATCACCTAAAAACAGTCTTAAAACATACTTTTGCCAAGATTCTTGAAAGGTTTGATGGTCAAATGGAAAATGTCTTCATTTTGCAATGAAGTCGGTCTTCGAGGGCCAGAAACCTGCACGTTTTCCATGTATCCTTGGTCCAGCACAGCTGACTCAAGTTAATCAGTCATCATGCTGAACTTGATTGGCTTTTGTGCTCATTTAATGGAAGCCAAGTGTTTTGGAATGAGGATACATAAAAAATCTTTGGGACAGACTTTGGACACCTCTGACATAAATCAAAATACTGAAACTACCATTAATGTGCTACATGTGAGCAAATACATAGGTGTAAATACTTTGTAGAGGTTAGATTTATCTGTAGGATTTTGTGACACCAATCACACTCTTTGCTGATTGACATTGAACTAAGATGGGATTTCTAGTTGAGTTAAAGTAACATCAATAATAATTAATATTCTAATTTCAATGGAGCTTTTTTTCCCCTCTCTTGTCTTTAATCTGTTTTCATTTCCTCTTAACCATTTTCTGAGCTCCATCATCAACCTCTCTTACCTTTGTGGGCTGATCATACACAGCTTTACTTTTCAACCAAATCATCTCTAAAATCACACAACCATTCGTGACAAGCAATGCTTCATCTACTAGTTGGATGTTTTAAACTTTCTTCTACTTCGTTTCAGACAAAGCAATTCTGGTGATCTTCCTTAATTGTCTAATTTATAAAGGTCAGGCACATTAATGGCCTCCCCCCTGGCAACAGCAGGACCACTGCTAAAAATGTTGGTACTGTCTTCGATCAATATTTGAACTTTGATCCTCACATAAAGCTCATTCAGTTTTATTTCCTTCAGCTGAAAAAACGAAGTGAGAAATTCTGATCTTTACACATTGCTCTCTTTTCTCTCATCGGTTGATCAATGAAGCTGAAACTTCACATTTAAGAAAATTAGTAACCAAAATCAACCCTTTACTGTAATCCAGAAAAATCAAGAGCTAAGTAAAATATTGAAATTCAAGCTACAAATAAGGCCCCATGTGGACTGTCCTGGCTGTCACTATGTTGGCAAAGCAAGCGTTGTATCATAGTACAGGTTCTCATTTGCACTGACAGTCATTAATAGCTCCCTAGGACATGTTTCAACCAGATTCTCATTTATCCCTTAATCTGCTTTAATTAATTCTCTTTCGTTTACCTTGGTTTAGAGAAATTAATAGCACGGGTTTCACTTAATTTGACAAATGTTCTATTGCTTCATCTTCTTGATGCTGTGTGTACTGGAATGGTGTACACCTTGAGTGGGGTGGAGATTAGTTTGAAGAGATTAAATTAAGTCATCTGAGAAAAATAAAGGGATCAGGTTGTGATGTATTTTTCTAGTTCTAAATGTGTTGCTAAAGCGCAAATATTAATCCAAACGTGGACACCAGTTCTAAGGAAGTCAAGAAACATTTTTAGTCAGGGCAGGAATACAGACAGAGTATCTGACACATTTTTCCCCTTATATTGTTTTTCACCACTGAGGCCTCTGATCCTTTGAGCCCTTTGTCTCTTCCCCAACATTTATACACTTTTTTTCTGAAGCTCAAAAGGCAGTCCCAATGGTTTCAATTAGAAAAGTGTAGTGCATCTGAGTGTACTCCCTTTAATAGTAGAGTGATCTCCTGAGTGTTGCACAGGGGTACCGGGGAAGGGGCTGCTCTGTCTCTAACTTGGGTTAATTGGGTTTCTTTTAGCTTCTTCCAACAGGAAAAAAAGGGAAGAATTATTTTATAGTGACCTGAAAATCTCAACTTTTGGTTTCACGTGGAAAAGCGTTATTCATCAGTGGTTGAGAAAAATTCAGGGATACAGCACTTCACGTGATGACGATGACTTAATGAACAGGTGAATTAGTCGGCATTTATCAACCGACTTCTTCCTCTTTCATAATAAAATCAAGGTAATTCTTTGTCAGGCTGCTTGTGTTAGAAATTAAAAAAGAATGAAAACATAGGGATGGGGCTTAGTAGTGACAGGATTAGGATGGTGGCACCAAAGCAAGAGGCTTGCTGGTTCAAATCCCAGATGGAACTTTTCTACTTACTTGATTGGTCGTGTTTGTAGATGGGACACTTCTCCAGATCTCAGGACACAACTTTTTATCAGGTTGAAAATTACACAAATAATTTGTACATCATACACAGTTAAAAAGCAAATGATAGAATTACAAGAGCTAAAAAGGTTTGAAATATTACATTTTATTATTGTTTGTTTAGGGCTGCCTGGTGGCATGGTTGGTTAGCACTGTGGCCTCTGAGCAAGAAGGTTGCTGGTTTGAGCCTCGGCTTGGGAGGAGATCCAACCAGTAACCTTTCTGTGTGGAGTTTGCATGTTCTCCCCGTGTTAGCGTGGGTTCTCTCCGAGTTCTCTGGCTTCCTCCCACAGTCCAAAGACATGCACCTTGGGGATAGGCTGATTGGAGACTCTAAATTGCCCATAGGAGTGAGTGAGAGTGTGTGTGGTTGTTTGTCTCACTGTGTTTGCCCTGTAATGGACTGGTGACCTGTCCAGGGTGTACTCTCACCTGATGTCAGCTGGGATTGACTCCAGCCCCCCGCGACCCCGTTCAGGAAATAAGTGGTAGAAAATGGATGGTTCTATTTTTTGTTTATGATTGTTAACAAAAAGAATTCATGATACATCACAAAAGGTATAAATACTGTGTGCTGATATTTAATAAAGGTTTGATTATTACACGTTTGATTACATTTGGCCAGCAGACTGTTTCGGTGAGCACTGATGACTTGGGTTCTGAGGAAAACAAAACTGAGTGGAGATGTCGGCTGTGTCACCTTCTTTTGTTTATTTTAAAAGAACCATGAATGTCTCCCAGATAGTGGGCGAAACAGCTTTATGATTCTTTGTTCCTTTTAAATGGTTTTGTATTATTGTTTAATTTAACCTTTATTGTTGGATTAAACAGTTACTTCTTAATTAAGATCACATTAAGATCAATTATTTGGGAGAAAATCTAATAAATCCTGTTTTCAAATGGATAAAATAATCATTAGAGCGAGGTTAGATTGAAGTTATATTAAAATTAATTATGATTAACATTTATTTTCATCGTGGTTCTTAAAAATGTTACTATCTCAAGGTAAAATTTTGTTAAGATTGCATAATATAAGATAATTATGATAAAGAGGCTTAACTTGGCTGCTTTATATTTGGTCTATTAGAAATAAATTTGATCTTTTTAAGAATTCCTCAGTGTAATCTGAGTAAAGCCGTAGAGCCCCTGCTGGGTTTTAACACCACATAAAGCTGCTGTGTTAATTACCAGTCTGTGCTGCAGTGACAGTGAAATATAAATACAATATTGGCTCAGTTATGGTCGAGTGACTTCCTCGATGGTACACATCCATTTTCCATAATAGAGTGAAAAACAAACAGTTCAAAATGGACTCTTGTTTCTTCTACCTCTCATCACTTCTCCTTGTTGAAAAGTGGTGAAGGAATTGAAAAATGCAACAATTTCTTCAAGAAGGCAAGTAAATCAACTGGACTCAAAGTGGAAATATATATTTAAAGAATATAATACTCAAACATGCTTACAATTATTGTGGCTTGTTACTGCACAGGTATTTGCTTTGCTTTGAGAGTTTTCTGACTTCTGCAGACAACACATTTTCATGGATTCTACTTATTTTAAATATGCTGAAATGAGATGAAAATATTGGCCTCAGTAAGTAAAAAGGGAAACTTTTGGTGTAATGACTTTGGCACTGATGGAGAAGGTGCAAATCTTCCTCTTAATTAAAAGCAGCATGCTGCAGAGAAATGCTCACTTTAAATGCCCTCATGAGACTGCAGAGGTTCAATCTGCCTTTATAAGCTGCTCCACAGTAAAACAGCAGTGATAGAGCTTGACTCATAAACATAGGGTTCCTATCTTTGAAAGGAAATTATAATGTTCCTCTGTTTGACCCACACCGACATGCACCATGTGGTGACTGGTCACATTAGAAAAAAGAGCAATAGGTTACATTAGTTAAAAAAACTATATCAATTGAAAGTATTTGCTATAGTTCAAAAAAGTCCAAAGAAAGGAAATGTACTCTCGAATCAATTACCAGCCTTGCTATCCTCCTGTTTAAATTAAACGTTGCTAGCTTAAATAGCACTGGTTAACTTGGATAGTGAGCTACTTTTTGAGCATTCTTTAAAAATTTAACTCTAATGTGAAAATCTGGATTAACTGGGATGATGTGCAGGCCATAAATATGCTCACTGAAAAATATGACATGGCTTGTCCACATTATCTTTAAAACAAATGTCATGTCAACATAAAAGTAGATTAGCTAGATTAGCTCTGCAAGTTTCAAGCTAACAATGCTTAGTAGTTCTTGAGTAGATGTACTTGCACAGCGACAAGATATCTACAAGAACTGTGGAGATAAATATAAATATTTTTTAAACAACTACCTGATTAGGATTGAAAATGTTTCTTTTAGATTCTGATAAGAAAACTTAATTTATTCAAACCCATGAAGTGATACTGGTGACCCATGCGTGTCTGAAAAGATGTTTGTCATTCTTCAATGCATATTCAACTGATGTGGCATCTTGGGCATCCAGATTTACACATGTATAGAGCTATATTTGTTTTTTTCATTAAATGCAAGAAAACAATCCATCCAAGAGGGGAAAAAAGTTTGAGAAAATTAGGATTCATATCAATGGTTTGGGAAGATGATTAGTATAAATGTGTATAAATCTGTCAAGAAAATTCCTTCTCCTAACACACGGCTTTGGCTAATCATTAGCACATTCAATAATCCTGTTGTTTTATAGCAGAAACCACGGCTTGTTATTGTTGAATCAACAGAAAGTTTTAACTTGCACACATATGGAAGGAGGAAGAGAAGATGCAAAAGTGCCAACAATATGCCTGTGACTACAACAGCAAATGTCTAAAGTCCTCATCGGTCTGTCGCAAATAGCTGCACTGTTAACTCAGAAAGGATCAGCATATACTGTTGTCATCAGACTCTCAGGCTGGAAACATCACACAAAAATATCCCTGTTTTAACATCCCCCAGCCGAGATTCGAACCAGCAACCATAACTTATCACCAAATACACCAAATATCATCAAACTTTAATGGGCAAAATAATAATAAGAAAATACAACTAACTATATTAGGAGAGAGCAGTTTTCTTTCTCTCTCTTTCTTTCAGGGTGGTGAACTGAGCAGAAAACATTATTTATCTCCTTTTTAATCTCACTCAGAATTTAATGCACTTGAGGTTCATTTATTATTTCATAATATAGATTTTTTTTTTACTTTTCAACTCCAAGATACATTATATTTATTTTAGGTTATATTGGATTCTTCTTCTCTAGATTTTTCTTACCTGAAAATCTCATCCATCTATCCTCAAATGACTTCAGACTAGTTGCTATAGGGCTGCAGAGACTGTTTTCACCTACCTAGGTAAGAAAGCGAGCCCAGCTCTGAACCCATTACCGTTTGGTTATTGCCGTGAGTTTGGGTTGAAGATTACATCATCTGTTTTCCTCAGCAAGTCCACTTTTAATCCTGACAATGCAGGCGGTATTGGATAGTGTTCTTTGATTTCTCCCATGTGTTTGTCGTAATACAGCCTGCAAAGTCGAGTAGCTCCAGAAAATACACCTGGGGATCATCTAAGGGTTTGTCAGTAAGCAGGTAAAAACTAGAAAAAGAAAATTGCTGAGTCCAAAGAAAATCCTTCTTTAAACTTCTTTTATTTTTTAATTCAAAGTATATGATTACAGTGGAATTGGTTTCTATCTTCAAAAAGCTCAACATGTCAAGAAATTGTGGCTGTAAAACTGCTCACAAAGACTTTATTGTCCAGTAAACTCAACTATTAGATAGCGATGTAAATTTATATTCCACAGAGAGCATTTGAAACACCAGACTCACTTCTCATTGAATCATGCCATCAGGCATACATTGTTGAATAAATTACCCTTCCTTGCATTGATATGTTGGAAAATATTGATATCTAGTTAAGTATTAAAATCAAACTAAAAATATTGACTCAACTTTGCATGTAAGTGCAGTCACTGATGAACAAGAGACTGAATAATTGATCAACTGCCTCTGGCATCTGGTATGAAAAGGACAAAGAAGAGCATTAAAGAAAAAGTAGGAATAAGCCAAATCTCCTTTTTATCCTACTGGGAGAGGAAGTGCTTAAAGGCAACTAATAACCCAAAACAGACAAAGCTGGAAATGCAACACTAAAGTCTCTGCAGAAGAAATAAAGCGAAATCCACTTCATGGAGGAAGTTGTGATTCTTCAGCATTTGCATCAAGATGTTGTGTCTTCTGTACGTTTGTAGTGCAGACTATTACCTGGTTTGGAGCCCTTTGTTGGGGAAGAAGCATTTGAGAAACAAGAAAAGATAAAATAGGTGAAAAAAAGTGAAAAAAAATGAAACAAAATGTCTAAGAAAGGAGCTTGACTTACTCTGAAGCTCACTGTGGACAACACTGCACACCTTCTATACAACATAAACCTTCATCAGAGATTCAGCTTTGTTCACTGTACATTGGTACCCAGGGTAATTATCTTTGTTCACAACAATTCATTGTGTTGTTATCAAAGACAGTTGGTTGCACATAACTGGCAGCTCTGTTGATTTCATACACTGTTGTGGGATCATTTCTGTGCATTATTGGGTAGATAGGGGAAAGTCTAAATATATTTCAATTGTTATCCTTTCAAGCCTTGGCAGAACCTGTAAAGAACCATTGGTTCTCCATAAAATCTTGCAGCTAAGAAAGTAGAATCCTGCTGTAAGCTTGAAGTTACTGTAGGAGAATCCACGGCATCCCGCACAGAAACAAATTTGAGAAACAATAGATGGTGGAGCTGCGCCACTGACTTCCCATGGTGCAATAAAACCACATGAGCAGAACTGAACTCTGACAATAAAAAATAGAATCGATGGGAGTGCTTCACATCTCCTATCCCATTGACAGAATATTTCATGGATCGCAGCAAACAAAACTGAGACTCATTCAACAGAGGGAGTGCCTCTGCTCTCATTCACTGAGATGTTCTTTTGATTACATGAATGCTAAGGCTGTTTAAGCTCAGGAGCAGAATCCGACAGACACCACAGGTCATGGGAATGTAGCGGCTTGACAAACTGCAGATGCCAAAAACCAGACAGGCAGACGGGGAGATTCACATAATCGAAGTAATTATCGGACGTAAATGAACAGAAAGTGCAACCATCTCAAACGAACAAAGTGATTTCACAGATCACTGATGCCCTTTTCTGGAGATGGCAAATTAATGGCTGCACTATATATTTCTCTTCCTGTGTTACAAGTCCTCCTGAGTGCAATAACACTGAGTGTAAGGGCTCGCCATCAAAGAGGTGAAATCGTTCTCTGCCCTGGATGTAGAGTATAGTAAATGAGGGAATTGATAATGGAGTTTCACTTAATTGTAAATTAACAGAATCTTGTTAATAGGATTCTGCTCATTTGAGATTTATTTGCGTATTGATTCATTAACTCCTTTTGCAGTGTGTGTAAAATATTGTTAGAGGATAGTTACCAGCAACCTTAAATTACTAAGTATTGAATTCATTGCGTGTCATTAATCTCGCTGGAGATCATGAATTAGGATGCAGATTTACTTCACAGCTGTTGAAAGCTGCAGCTTGTAAAACCTGGTTAGTCCAAATTGTTATTGATGTATTGGTGGGACAGTTACAGCTTTGCACTGATGTGATTCACGTTTAGGTATTTTCTCCAATGGGGACGTGTGTGTTTCAGGTACATCTGATACAAAAAGACAAAGACTTTAAAACAGGTTTCTATATAACATATATTGGATGAGTTTAGATCAGTTTGTTCAGTCAACAAGCAGCAGTGAATTCTGGAAACTCTCCTTCAGGACCTTATTGACCAAGCAATTCAAATCTATAGAAATTCCTGCAGGGAGCTTACAATGTATTATCCTGTAGGAGCTGCCTCTGTGAATCTGTCTCAATGCAGTCAATGTGTTAACAAATATTTTGTAAAATTTAAATACTGTTTGTCCAAACCCACCCTCCAGATTTTTTCCTATTCAAGCTTGTCACAGTGAATCATGCATTGTTTGTATTTCTACATTCTGGCACGCAGTCTGGAAGTGTAAGCAGAGGCGGAAGGGGACAACAGCTACCAGAGAAGGAGACAAGTTGAAAAATATTTCGGCATAAGAAATATTATGGTGAAACAAATCAACTCCCCAACTACAGTATAAACAAAGAGTCCACTGTCACACACCAAGAAGAAATTTGTAATTGCTGCGAAAATCTTTTATACCATTTTTCAGCATGAAAACATGTTAAATGTATGTTAAAACAGCAGAGTTATATAAGACAGCGACAGTTCAGGTCAATATTTTTTCTTGTCTGTTTCAGTGAGAGGTAAACAATTAAATCTGATTCTCAATAATGACAACAGACATTGTGATGCTACACCTGATATCTCATTCATTGCAAATAACCTCAGGCTTGCAGTCATGATTCATGCGGCTAATGTGAAAAGCTCTGGCATTAAATAAAATCAGATGATCCTCATTCTCAGCTTCTTCTTTCTGTGCCTTAATCTGTTCGTTTAACTACCCTCACTGCTTTGGGTTGAAGTGTTACATCCAAGTCTGCACAGAATTGACCCATGCTGCCCTGCAAAAATCCAGGAATAAAATCTAGGCCCTTTTTGTTCTCTCCACCCTTTTTATTATGCTTCTGTAAATGTGCAGCCGTTGCACACTTATACTAAAATTACACAGTGCATGGCAGAGTTAGTCATGTACTATAGCTGTCTCTTCACGCCCAGTAAAAAAGGGAATTCAGGGGTCTATGTCAGGAAAAAGATAAAGGTTTACTGCATTTTTGGTTATAAGACACTAAATACTGCTTTAATGTAGCCTATGCATTTACTCTACTTCTCAAATAGTCAGTACTGAGGTAACTTTAAATTAAAACCAACACAGTTACAATACACAAAAACCTAGTTATACACGTGGAGAGAAACATTTTGGGTTGTTCCTTCTTGAGCTGCAGATTTTATTATAGATGCTAAGTCTGAGACAGTAAGGATCAAAATGACCTCAAACCTATTGTCACAGTCTGTCAGTAACAGATAAAGATTAAGACAAGTATAAATAATACATCTCAAAGCTGTTTTCATGTGAGTTTGAAAAAAACAGATACAGATAAGTATTATTCTTCCATCACTTTATTATGTAAAACCTCTATTATATCTGAAACAATGTCTATTGTTAAAAGCCATATATTCAAACAAAGGTGATTTTTCCATATTATTTTCATTTCAATCATCTCTTTTTTTAAATAAAATAGCCAAATTACCAAAGACAACAGAGAACAGATGAAACAACTGTCTGCCTGTCACTTAGTGTCCATCGCAGCTAATAAAGCACCAGTAGAGACTGGTTTAACCACCATGTGTCAATTGTCTCCAGATTTTCAACACAGGATTTGCAGGTAACTCTGTGTTCCCACTCGCTCACTTTCTATTACTCTCTGTTGGTGTTACAGCGCCTGTGTCTGCAAGACAAAAAGAGACATGACAGATTGTTCCTTTAAAGGAGGCTTCACAAAAAAAAAAATGCTTGTCTGTCCCAGAAACATTTTAGGAACAAGAAATATGCAGATAAATTCTAAAACAGGTGGAATGATGTAGTTTGGGCAGATGTGTGTTTGGGAAGTCTCAAAAAAAGTCTTGTTGCAAAGCAAAGTGGTGGAAACAACGTGGTGTGAGGTTCTTTTTAAATGTTTGATTGAGCAGTTGCAGTCTCAGTTCAAACCGTTGAAATCTAGATCATATTGACAATGTGCCGCCATCTACCTGAAACGTAATGGTGAACAAAGATTGGATGTTTAAAGGGGATAAAGATCATAAGCACAGCACCATGTGGAATTTCAGGTCAAAATACACATTTAAATGTCATTCAAATGTAGCAGAAGGATTTATATCAGATGGTACTAGTTAAAAAAGCTTCAAACATCTTGTGAATTAAGGAATTTAATTTGGTTTATTCTCAGTCAGTCATTTATTTACTGTTTAATCCAATTAAGGGAACCCAGAGCCTATACCAGCAATCATTCAGACAAGAGGCAGGAAACACCCCCAGTCCATCACAGACTGCTGTATTCTGTTCCTCTTTTATGTGTACGTATTATCCATAATATATCTATTTGTGTTAAGAAGTAACATTCCTACATACTTTTCACAACTGTAGTCTTTCTATTATTTAGTCGTAGTAGTAGTAGTAGTAGTAGTAGTAGTAGTAGTAGCATTTGTTGTTGATGATAACAAAAAAAAACTATACAGAGTGGAAAGCCTGCCCCTGTTTTCGACTTCTATCAATGTTTGAGTTTATTCTGGATACTGTGTCCCAGTTTTTGTGACAACTATATAGATAATAAAAGATCCAAAAATTACATCTACTTGGGAAAATCAAATGGTTTATTTGACAATATGTATGTAATTAGCCCCATGTTTAGAAAACCAATAAACCCCATTTATGTTGCCTATATAGAACCTATTTACATTCTGTCTGTCTTTTTACTTTTTCGGAAGGGCATACTTGCAGAGCTTATTATTATTATTATTATTATTATTATTATTATTATATTATTATTGTATATGACATCATGTGCTTGCGCAACTTTTCTGAGTCAGTAATGAGAAGCTTGCAAACCTAAAGAAAACATTAACATCACAAACAAACATTATTCAATAACTACTGAATTTTCTTACATAAAACTGTTCATTTTTCCCCCAATTATTCTGCCCTGTTTGGTGAGACAAGAAAGCTTGATTAATTCTCTGAACCTTGCCTAAGATATTGCCCCAGGGTCTAGAAATTACTTTAATCCTCTTCCTTTAGTCTCTTTGAAAAGCAAAACAAAGGGTCTGATTTGCAGCCTTTGAGATGTGAGCTTCCTAATCAGCAACAGAATCCAGTAAATATTCTGCGCTTTTGATAGCACCCACACACATCTTTCCATAGCAGAGAACAATTTTGTTTGATGTAAATGACTGGTCAGATCACATGTGTGCACACAATTATTTTAGCCAAGGTCAGGAACAGAAGGAGGTGGGAGATTCCTGTGAACTGCTTCCCTTCAAATGGTTTACACTCTCTGTACTTCACATTTATTTTAGTGTCATCTAAAAACCATTATTTCTACACTCCACTGGAGACGAACGGATTAACCGTACACACTTCTTATCTTTGGTCTGCTCAAGTTTCATTGTAATTATTCACACTAAGGAGACTAAATAAAACCTACACGCCGCTGCCATCGAAGGCACCCTTATCACCTCGTTCAAACCAGCTCAAGCTGCAGAAGCCGGCCCTCTGCTGCGCGTCACCCTAAATGAAAGTGAAAAGGTTTTAGCCGCCCTCACAATTAGAAGGAGACACTGAGCTGGGTTTGGCTCGATTGCCTGGAGTTATTAGCTCACGGTAATTAAGTTTGCATTATTCTCCCCCAACGTCAAGAAGATTTTTTTCAGCTTTCTGTCATTATGGGCCAGTCGTTAGTTGGCCTGACTCGGGGAGATATACCCCATGAGCTGACCCTGTAAGGGTGTGAAGACAGAGAGCACAGAGGGGGAGGGGATGACAGGGAGTCATAGAGACTAACCTCTGCAAAGTGAAAACGTGTGGGATTTAAATGTCTGAGACCCAGCTGTGACAAGAAGTGTAAAACAAGATTAGAAAACTTTGTCATTTTAGCCGTTTTTATGTGAAATGTAAAGGTGGAAAATTGTTGGTCAGTTTCAGAGGTACTGACACTGTTTTATAAATAACCTGGGTCTCACATGTGTTGATGAGTTGCATTTGCTGTGACCTAGACACAATGTTTTTCAATTTGCACATGGAGAAATTGTCCCTCCTGCTGTTGTAGCCCAGACACATCCTGCTTAGGTTTTGATCTGTCAGCATTGCTAACATTATTTTTTTTGTGAGTTGATATCCAGTCTTTTTACTCCTTATCATGTGTGTTTCATATCGTCTCTGGCTACAAATGTTCATATGGAAGGTGAAGGTTTTAATGAAAGGTGCAAAACCCTCAAATCCTTGTAGCTTTCTGAACTTTGAGTGCCAAAAGATTGCTCTGTTATTGCTGTCATTGCACTTTTTTCCTTCACCCAATGATTCTTGAATTTCTTACTCCACTGTCATGTATCATTTTACCCTCCACAACTCCAAGTGTCTAATCTAAATAGTCATGTAAAATCAAAGCTATATGCATGCGACCTGATTAGCTTACAGTCTGTAATGTGTACATGTCCATGATATCTGAAATGCATTGGTAGCTAGTTAGCTTTGCATGATAGTTTCTTCTACGTATGTAATGCTGAGTGGCAAGATAGACATAAATAACCAATTATGATTGATTATGTACAAGGCATAACTTGAGGCAAAGACTTGAATTGGTAAGGATGGAAGGGATTATAATCATGAAAGAAGAAGCAGTTTTGCTAACACCACCAGGTCAGAAACCTATTTATTTAATCTCTTTGGATTGAAGCTGTGGATTTTTACCTCCTCGGATTAGAATAATGTTTAACATGGTCTGCCTTTCAAATTGTTCAGGATGCATCCCGGTGATGGACGGGAAAGGCTCCAGCTCCCTGTGACCCTTCATTGGAATGAGCGGTACAGATAATGGATGAATGGATGGATGCCTCTCATGACCCAAGCTAGTTTTAAAGAATTTATATTTTCTTTTTGGATCATTTTTAGCTGGGCTGAATTATTTTAGTGCAATATTAAAGTTCAAACAATATCAAAAATATGTCACAACTGTTTCAATTGCAAATGATGTAAAAGAAACTTCACAAAGAAAAAACCCCGGCTCTGCTTTAAAACTGTAAAAATGCTGGTGTAGAGGAAAAACTTTTTTTTTTCATATCCTGACATGCCCTCAAAATTTAACAATAATGCCAAGACTGAAGTGGGAGTTGGAGGATATTGTTGGTGGGGACTAAGACACAAATTTTGTTGCTGTCTATTATTTATTGACTCACTTCTGTAGCTGCGAAAACCCTTTTACTGACAAGTATACAATAGCATAAAACATATAAGTCATATAAAAAACAAACAAGCCCAGTCCACTAAAATGCACCAGAGCCATTGTGGAACTGTACAGTTCTGTTTTAGCTCTGTAAGAGAAACTGAGAGCCAGCTGAGAAAGTAGCTAAAATAAACACAACCTTGTCTTCTCACAACTTTGTTAAAAGCTCATACCCTTTATTAATTCAGCGGCCTTTACAGCATTTCTGGATGACTGTAGGTTTGCCTGTCAGTGTGTCTGTGTGCATAAATAAATTAAAAGCAGCTGCAACCGGAGCTGTAACGCTGATGACTGTAAGAAGGTACTCTGAAATTTATTTTTCATCTCTGTAACTTCGGCTTATGCTTGTATTTTTACATGCACATAAAAAATATCTGATGTTTATTTGATGTTTGACTTCAGCTACATATTCAGCTGTGTTCCTTAACATTTTCTTTACACATTTTAAAAACAGTAGTTTAAAACTGGAACCAGTCTTTTACTGTTGCTTTTTATAAACGCTTCTTACAATGTATTGTATTTACTTGACTCAGCATTAGCCTGTGAAATGCTGCTTAATGAGTACAGAGGCTTTTGACGACCCTCAGGTTAAAGCACATCTAAGAAGTTAAAGACAACTCTTTTTCCTTTTACTCATTACGTTACCGACCTTTGAGGTGTCCTTGAGCAGGGAACTTAATCCTGCTGAATGGCTCAGATTAGGAATGTTGCACTATAGAGCTCCCTCGTGTGACAGCGGAGCTGTTAGCCGCAAAGAAAATAATATGTTCAGTGAATGTATTGTGGTTTAATAAACATTTTATTCATTTTTGTGTGTAATTATTGTGGATGTATGGACTAAATGTTTGTGTCTTAACAATAAGATAATACTAACGCTTTATTTCAGACACAAAACGTAGGGAAAACAGATTTCCTATTATCTTTAGAGTGAGCAGTCTTGACATTTTATTCAGACATTTTATTGGATACTGTGAACCGATCCTCAGTACACCAGCACTGTAAGGGAAAATCACCACCAGGACATTTGCAAACTGCAGATGATTGACAAAAGTGTTCCCATAAAACAACCAGTTCTATATTCATTAACAGTCATCACTTATAGCGGCCATTCATGTAAAAATTAAAATGCCATGCCTAAAATGAACAGAAACTATGCCATCTCATTCCCATGTTATGAGGTAGACTCCTCTGTGTTTCCTCAGTTTTGGGACGAGCTGCCAAACTGTCCAATCTGCAGAGTCCATATCCACTTTGAAGAGCAAGCTAAAGACTCAGCTGCTCAAGGTGCATTTTTGCACTTAGTTTAACTCATCTGTTTGACTTAGAGAGATATATCCAGCTCTTTGTGACAATTCAGCTCAAGAAAATTGCTGCCTCTCGCACTACCTGTGTCTAACTAGATGTTCAGCAGTCTGAATGTCACTTTTCTGTGTCCTTTATTGTTTGATTTCTTGCTGGTATTGTTCTTATGTACGTCACTTTGGAGAAAAGTGTCTGTTAAATAACTATAAAATATACATTCAGGCATACCAAAGTGAAAAATCCTAACTATATACTTGGGAATCCCTCTCTGGATCAGCTTGTGGATTATTTTGTTATGATTGATTACTTAAAATTCCTCAGAACATGAATTGGGAACCCTGTTCCCCAAGGCAATCCTGCAGGTTTTCCATGTTTCACTGTTCCAGCACACCTGATTAAAATCAAATGCATCCAACAGGTTGGTGTGTTGGAATAGGGAGACTTCCAAACTTCTTATCTATCTTAGATGCATCGATTAAACACAAAACCATTTTCAGACTATTGTCTATGTCTTACAGTGTTATACAGGTAAATTCACATGAACTAGTTCAAAGTTTAGTTCATTAGAAGTGAGAATAAAATCGGACTTTAGAAAGAAAAGAAATTAAAGTGTTACTTGCAATAAAATAAGCTTTTCTAAACCTTAATTTGTATCACACAATAGTTTTTCATTTGGTGGGAAATGACAAAAAATAACCTTTTTCATTTTAATAGAAGTTCATTTTTAGTTCAATGGCCTCTTTTGGGTCATTCATAGGGTTAAAGCATGAAAGAAACTATTATAGGATATCTTCCTACCTTGAACATTCAACGGAACCAATCTTTACAAATGTTTCCTGGTGAGTTTCCTATGAACAAGAAAGTTATATTTCATTTTCAGACTGAACAAATTATTTCATAAGTAGACCAAACATCTGATGTACATGCTGCATTTGGCCTTACTTGCTATTTTAGCGCAGGACCACACCGGTGTTCCTGATTTGTTTGGCTCAGGTGTGCACGGTGCCATGGGTAATGTAGTATTAAGTGATTTTTTTTCTTTTTCTTTTTTTTCATCATATTCACATAACGACACACACTTTTTAAACTACCCAAACAGAAAGAAAGATGGTGTGGTTTTATTTTGTTTAACATTTATTTTGTTAAACATACAACGTGTAACTATACTACTTCTTAGAGCAATAGACAACTTTGTGTGGTTTCTAATGGAAAGCAACCATCTCGCAGTGGGATCATGGCCTTTTGTGTTTTATTGTCAAGAAAAAAAAAACTGATTTTAATGTAAAAGTTAAACTCAGTAGTTATTTTATTTATGTTAGATGGTGAAATGGTTGTACCCATTTTTTTTTCATTTTAAAAGATGTACAATTTTATTTGGTATTTTAATATTGTTTTACTCCTACAGAGTTTAGAGTGAAGTTCTGCAGAGGAGTAAAAGAAGAAAAAAGGAATTAACAGTAAAAGTCAACAGACAGCAGTAGACACTTTGCTTAGTTTTATATTTCACACACATTTACTAATGCACACATGAGGCAATATGGGGTTCACTGTCTTGCCCAGGGACATTTCAAGCCAGAAATTGATCCATTGACCTTCTTATTGGTAAAAAAAACTAACCTTGCATTTGCTACAGCTATCCAAAAGTACAACCATATAGACATACAAAACACTTACCAAAAGCACACTTTAAACCTTTTGTGGTTTGTGAGAAATACTGCACAGAGCATCTGCATGGTAAATTTACCGTATTCTTTGTTTATAAGAAGGAGATAAATATTATACCTCAAAAATAACACTTATGGTGCTTTTCCACTAGTACCTCTACCTGGCCTTACACGACTATATCCAGAAACAGAAAGTTTCTGTGAGGATTTGTCGAACTGTGTGGTCACATTTTTCATACCTACTTTGTTGTAAGCGTGTCGAGCTGTGCGGGCAGCATGATGTCCACAGTCCATTGATTGGTATGATGTGATCCAGGGTGTTTTGTCATGCCCTCTGACAACTTCTCTTGATTTGTTCTTTCCCACAATTAATTATAATCAGGTAAAAAGTTACCACAAGGTGTTCTATCTTCGTGTCCGTCGTCTTCTGCAGACTCTGGGCAAAGCTCTAGAAAGTCGCTTAGTGCGGGGGACCAGAGAATCATGACTTGTAATGGAAAAGCAGTTGAGTAGAGTATAGTACTCCTGGGCAAGTGGAGTAGTGTTGTGTAGGTACTAAAGGAAAAGCGCCATTTCTGTTTTAAAAACTAATGTATTGTTAAATATCACTTACTGTATTTTACAAATCCAAACACAATCAGGTTTTACCAGAAACCATTACATCCAAACAGTTTTTTTTTTTGTTATTTAAAATCTAAAACAGGCTCAAAGGTATTTCATCTTCATCATCAGCAAATTTTATGCCCTTTTTTAAGCATTTCTGGCTGCAATGCCAGAAACAGATCCTAACAGTTGCCACTGTATTCAAGTGAAAGCAATTGTCCTTTTTCTAAACATTAAATATCCCAGTGCACATATTTCCTTGGAATATTTTCATAAATCCTTTTTGTGTCATCCTTCTTGGCAATTTTGTATCAGGCTCACCTGCCTTCAGGTAGGAAACTGCAGCTGCAGTGCTGAGCATCATAGCAGATTTGTTCTCTCATTGTTTTGTCAGTTCTGCTGGAATCCCTTTTGTTATGCACCTCAGCTTCAGCTTCACTCCACTGGCTCCTTCTCTGGCTCAGACTGACTTGGCTAAATTAGTCATAACAACAGAGACACAGCAAAACTGAAACAGGCTGTTGCTTGAACAGTCATCTTTAACCCAGAATGCGGTATTAAAATTTTAAGCTATAATCTTCTCATGCCACAATCGTTCAATGCTTTGTCAAAAACATATTTCAAAACGTTTGTGCATTGATTACAACCTCCTGCTCCCTCAAATTACAGCTCATCTTGCATTTTCTCTGGCTATTTTCTTTTATCCAGCAAGCGATTATAAAGGTCAGTGAATTATGACAGAAGTTAAGCTTATTGTGGTGAAAAATTTCCAGAACAGAGCTTGCAGCTCTTTAAGAGTTCATTTGAAATGGCTAAAAATCCCCATCATTGCTCAAAGCTGGCAGTTGAACTCGTAACATCACAGTTGCTGTCTAATTTCACATTCAAAGAAGATAATCAAGCCAAAGACCTTGTAACAAATACAGTCTAAATACACTGCCCTGTGTGGATGCCATAATTGAAGTGCTGGGGGAGAATCCAACCAAAGTCGTGTCAAGCAATCAGCTTTTGCCTTCAGCACCTGCATTGTTCCCATGAATGATGAATGATATGAATGTAACTCCATCTGCTCTCAAGGGCAAAATGCAATACTGACATGCATTTATTAGTTGACTTTACTGTGCCAAACACCTCTGAGAACAATTGTTTTGCTGTCAGCTTTAAGCTGAATGAAGTTTGAGTGGATTCCTGTCTTTTATTGAAAGATGCACAAGCTGCAGAGCTCTGGGTGCCGAGTTACTCTAGAAACACAAGGCAGAAGAGTCACAACAGACTTGAGTAGCTGAAGAGATGTCTGTGTGTGTGTGTGGCATTGTCTTTTACCTTTTACACCATTAGGACTGATGACTAGGGTGGGATATTGGGTTTTGTCTTGTTTTTGTTTTGTTCTTTTTCATAAAAATTAGTTAAACTTCCCATAAAACGGGGAATGTACTGCAGGAGTCAAGGCTATTGTATATTAATGTCATAGCCGTTCAGTTCTGGGTCAAAATGACGTAGATTAATACACAAAGTATTCAAAGTTTGTTCATATTTCGTCTATTAAGCAAGGCAAACAAATTTCATGTATAGCATCCATAACAAACTTTAAAAATAAAATTATGAAACTAAAATAAAGTAAATAAAATGTATAAAGTAAAAGTTACAATATGAAGACTTGACACTTATTTTGATAAATGGTAGCAGAATATTTTTAATCTTGATTTAAAGCCACTGAGAATTCTTAATATATTCTTTAAGGGATGACTTAAAGAGAACATATTGTGCAAAATCCCCTTTTTTAACCCTTAAATACATGTTTTTGTGCACTTTTAAATGTTTAGGAATGCTGAAGATGTACATTTATTTGCTCCTGGTGCAGCACATATATCTTTATATTCTCTATTCCACTAAATTTTCTCTATTTTCTATCACATTGAGCAAAAGAAGGTTTTGGACTTCCAGATAATCAAATTTGTGAATCTGATACATTAACATTTATGGTAAACTTACCAATAAAATTTTTCTCTGTCAGGAGATTTTCCACCGCTTGTCTGAGGTCGGGTCGCCGGGGCAGCAGACTAAGAAAAGAAAGACACCGGCCACCCTGCGGAGGAATCACTTATCGGTACTTATGTACCCGGGATCTCATTCTTTCTGTCACAACCCACAGCTCGGGACCATAGGTGAGGATGGGGACATAGAGCTTTAAATAAATTGAGAGCTTTGCCTTGCGGTTCTTGCCTCTACAGACAATAAATTAATTATTTACATGTTAAAAGGAAGGATTTAAAAGCATGATATATCTCCTTTAATGTGACTGCTGAAATTTAGGTCTGAGTCCAGGACTGCTCCAAGATGTCTGGCTTTGTCATTAGATTTTAACACAGATGTCTGAAGCTTATAGCTGATTTTATTTTTTAATCTTTCTTCTTTGACTTATAAAACAAAGTTTTCTTGAATAAGACATCCCAATTTTATTTTACATCAGAAAATTTGATCAGTTTGGATCAGTTTAGAGTGTCCTGGTAAGATTGATGTGCAGATTTGTGTAGTGTTACACCTGCATCAGGCTCTACAACAGAGACATCCATCCAGACTCCTGCACAGCAACTCACCTGATTTCTAATCACATCCACCTGTCATCAATTCCCTCTCCAGCTATT
>JBAMIG010000022.1:14347653-14358959 GCA_037177335.1 Kiunga ballochi
CCTCATAAAAAGACCTCTTCAAGACTGGGTTGAATAAACCACTGTTTATATTTCATCTGTCTCTGAGGTCCTTCATTTCACATAGCTATGTAAACATATTTTATCTATTTTTTTATTATTTCTTTTTGGGAATATTTAGATTTAGATAGATTTAGTGGCCTCAAAATGGAGCCTTGTGGAGCTCCACAGGTTGTTTGAGCTGCTCAGATTTATAGTTACCTACAGTCATAAAAAAAAGCCCTTTAATAAAAAAAGAACTCAAACCAATTACTTGCAGTGCCAAAGAGCCTTACATAGTTTTAAAATGGGTCAAGAAAGACAGCGTGGCTGACCACATTAAATCCAATAGTATAAGGAATGAATTGCTTCCACTATCTGTATTTAAGCAGATGTTATTTAAGACCTTTACCAGAGCACTCGCAGTGCTGTAAACACCTCCTCATCTACTAGATTAGCTACAGCAATGTAATCAGTGAAATTTAAGTATCAAAATGTATTTTAACTCCATTCAAATCAGTCAATTCTGCTGAACTGGAATATAAAAGATCTGGCTTATGTAACGTGTCCAGGATGTTTACACTAAAGATAACTCCCTTTTACTCCAAAATGATCATGACACACTGTTTCCAGCCTTTGTTTAATTTATGCACATGTACTGCTCCCCTGGAGATGCTGCAGCAGAATCTCAAGCTATTGCCTTGCACCTCCTCCTTGGTGGTCGACCTCCCCAGGGAGAGGTGTCCCTCATGTCTCCTCATTTATTTCAGACCTGCCAGGAAACTTCAGCTTTTGTGCAAAGACATGAGTGTGACCTTCCCCGATAAATACTCTCTGTATACATTACCTCTCACTGTAGCATCAAGCTCCGACACTTTGTCATCTTCTCATCATCGGGTCTCTACTGACCGGTAAAAAAAAAAAGATGTCAGCTTCCTTTGAGCACCTGCGCTGATATCCTAGAAAGCAGCACATTGTTTGGCTTAAGCTCACTCACAATGATGTGAAGTTCAGCTGAAAACAGCCCTGTTCTTTGAAACGTCTGTAACTGCTCAGCTGAGCCTCTCGGCTGTGACTTCCTCCACTGCTTTCATAAAAGTGGAGCCACACCATGCTTGTTGGTGTATCGCCCTCAGCACCTGGCTGTCACATCAGTGATGACTCTCTCCTCCCTGTGCTTAGAGCATAAGATGTCTTAGAGTCTCCTGTGAGGCACACAGGGCATAATAGTCACTCATCTACAGAAGTTGGGGAGGATGAAGAAGACAATATGAACTGACGGAAACATGAACTTGACACAATGAGGCCTGTCCTATCAGGAAAAAGAACAAGAGAGCTCATGGTCCACTGCCTGCCTCCAGCCTGTCCATGCACCTTGCTGCTCTATTTCCACCATCTTATTGGTGTAAGTACAGCAGCTGGAGCTTCCTCCTGGACCAATTATCAGAGGAACTACTTCTCCCTGTCTATCCGTATGACATTTTTACAGTGGCTGAATGTCATCTTCCTCCTAGACTCCTCCTAATTCCCTCATAGCTTGACTCTGTTCACTGGAGAGCTTCTTTCCATCGATTACACTTTCGTTTTGTCCTTGTCATTATGTTCATTTTGAAAGTGAGACCCTTCATTTGCAGTCAACGTGTTTTTCAGACAGATTTAGATTTTGAATTTTGAATTTTGCCATCATTTTTGGTCTTATCTAATCCTGACAATACATGCAGGAAAAAGGTTGCTTAGCTAGTGCTCATCGGCAACAAACTTCAATTATACTTGAGATTTTCTTTCACAGACTTTATACAGAGACATTAGTGATTGGGAATATTTGTCCAACCAAACAGAAAAATGCCTTATTTGACTTTATATTTCTGTTGCTTGTTCTTATCCAAACCAACAGTAGCTACATTTGGACTCAGTTGTGCAAGTTAGAAGCACCGTATCTTTGCCTCAAGTACAAAAAGTCACCTTTCTTCATTGTGAGATAGAAAAATATAACACGCTCATAAATAATATATTTCTGTGTGTTGTTGCAGAGCACTCAGGAAGAAGAGAGAAAAGCAAACGCAAAATATTAGAAACATTACAGTTTGTTCTTGTTCCTGCTCACCTCTTACTACACTGAGACTATTTTCATGCATCTGCTGTTGCATGAGAGACAAACAAGTTCCAGCACAGATACGGTGGGATAAATTATATTAGGATGTGCAGCTGAGTATTTTTTAACTGGCAGTCCTCCTGCCTCAAACATTTAATTAATTTATCATTAATATGTGATCTCAGTATAATCTCCTCTGTCTGGATATATGCCCTCTTTTTTTTTATCAATGGTCTAAAACAATTACTTATAAGCAAGAGAGAGTTATGGCCTCCAGGTTTGTACAGATCATGTGATCCACTTTTTCCAATTTAAAATCTGAAAAATCAGGCAACAGATGAACCATAAAATAATGTTTTAAATCTTGTTGTTATGTAGAACAAAAATGAAGAGAAAATGCAGAAGCAGTTTATGAAAAATAAATATACTGAATATCTTAGTGTCACATTTAACAGCAATAAAATCATTTTCTGTGACAGTCAGGCTCAAATTTCCCAATTTTTCATTCAACATTGCTTCAGTTTGCATTTGTTTATGAGTGTCTATGTTAACATCCAAGACTTTGATAGATTTTGGCCACTGCAACACCTTGATTCTTTGTTTCTAGCATTCCTGTTTTTAGATTCAGTGTTTGGGTTCATTGTCTTGTTGCATGACACAACTGTAGCCACACATAAGCTATCAGACAGATGGCCTCACACTTGGCTGTTAAAAACAAGACTGTATGGGCACTCCTTTTAAAGATGGCTTCTACAAACCGAGCTGTGCAGGGATTAAATAATAATAGTGGTTCTGTAATCCTGGCAGATTTACAAAAAGAACTATACACATTGTTTATTAAAAATCTTGACACATTGTCAACTTACTGCAAGAGTAGGAAAAAAAACACAAGTCACATTTTATACCTAAGTGTTTATTGTTAAGCAGCTCTAACTGCTGTGTTTTAGGAAAATAATACAAATTCCTTAAAATCTCATTATTCTCATCATTCTATGTTCCCTCAAACAAAATTAAACATTACGTAAGTTTAGTCCATCTAGGAATTCACAATATTGTAATGTTATTATTAGCAAAAATTCTGTCAATTTTTTAAAAACATGTCGAAAAGATAAATTTCCCCTTTTTCTGTTATTTTATACACATGATCAGCTTTACTTCCTGTGGCTGGTTAGTAATAATTCAATTCAACTCAGTTTTATCCCAACAAAATCTTCTCAAAGGGCTTCACACACAGTTAATCACAAAACAGACGTAACACACAATAAACACAAGTAACTACTACGCTAAACTAAGCCGACCAGGACATCCTTCTCCTTAGACCCTCCTTCTTAGAAAGGAAAAACTCCTAAAAACCATTGGAGGGGATAAAAAACAAAAAAATCTCATGGAGCCCACATTGAAGGAGAGATCAAATGAGCAAATGTGCCTAGGACTGTTATCAATGAGCTTATCTACATTCTGATTAACACAGTTCAGGTTTGTAGCATGCAGCGGTTGGCCTTCATCTAGGCAGGGGAGTTGGGGTGGGTAGTGATAATAATCAGACGTGTATGAGGGAAATATGTTTTATCTGTTGCCAAAATCAACTGACGACACCTTGCATGACACTTCAGGAAAGATGTTTAACTGGCAGGGCGCCCCTGCAGGTTATGTAGTTTTTAGTGTATAACTTTTTGTGGATAACTGTAAAAGGTTTAAGTCATCCGGCTGAGACCAGCTTCTCAAAGCAGCCTGCCATGGAACAAATCTTATATGGGGAGGATGTTGCTGCCAGTTACCCTTTCACTCTTTCTCTCACTCTGATCCGCTTGTCTAATAACAGCACCAAATCATACTGTGTTGAGCATGATGGTAAGCTGCTTCGTGCTTTGCTCAGCATTTTTGGGGAAGACAAATAAAACTTTGCCAGTAACTCTTTTTAAACAGAAAAGCACCCTGAAAAATGACTGAAATAAAACAAATAAATGGTGAAATACTTTCTTAATGTGGTTATTTCATTAAGAAATGTTGTAACATATTGAGTATTATTTATGATATATTTTAGGTTTAGTAGAGGCTGATAAGCCATTGTTCCATCTCCTAATTTCCATCACATGAGCTGATTAAACTCTGCAGATTATTCTGTGGCATCACATGTCGTGCACTCAGACAAGTCATTTTAACCACAAGGCCTGCAAAGGCTTTAAATTCACAGTTCAGAAATATCTAATTTACTTTTTCTTTACTTTAACTCATTTAAATTATTTCATTGCATGTATATATTTTAGGGAAAACATCACTTCATATTCTATTATCTTTATTTTTCTTTTGTCCTCCAAGAACCTGCAGATGATGTGAGCAGAGCATTTCTATGTTTTTTTATATATATATATATTTCTTCTTACTCGAGTCACAATGTTTAAGCAGTTTAATAAACATGCTACCAAGCTGACGCTCACTTACTGTTTTATTGCAGCATTTGCTGCTTTCTAGAAGGGTGCATCGAATGACAGATCACACTGTGTGAGACAAATTAGCACAGTGACCCTCCTCATAATGCTAATGCTCATTACCAGCTAATGTGAAACTTTGAAGTTCCACAGATGGTGTTTGTTGTTATTATTCATGCTCACTATTTGGGCTTCATGGCCGATAAATAATACTTTTAACTACTTTGTTGTCAAAGCTGAAAGTACATTTGGGAGTCTCGCTTCTTGAAATTTTCAAGTATCAGCTTTACTGGCTCGTTTACATGCACAGTCACACGGCTGCCGCCATGCAAAATGTGTTTACTATTTCACAAGCTCATTTACACTGTGTTAAAGGCTGTGACAGTAAAGTGAATGGCTTTAATTATTCCATGTAGGATCGTTTCAGAAATGTTCAGCCACAAAAACTACAGTGAGCAAACACGGCAGTATTTATTTATGAATAAACTTACATAAACCGGTTTAGCTCACAGAGTAATGCAACACAGAGGGACCATTACTTTGAGTAAAGTTGTAATAATAAAGTTGAAGCATTAACAGGATTTAAAGAGAAATTCAAAGGATCATCATTCCCATTCACATAAATGTCAACAGCTTAGAAAGCACATAAAGTTTTCTGTCTACTCAACATATAACGTTTTGCATAGAAAACACAAATGAATGTAACTAAAGTAAACTTAGTTGTGTGTTTGTACATACGTACTTATAAATGCAGTTATAAAGTAAAGATCATGTCAGCAGAATTTTTACAGGGAAGTTTGGATCATGAGGTCACATCAAAACTGACTGCAAGCCAAATCTTTGCCACTATTTTGCCACTTTACTGGTCTTTTGTAGCTCCTAAGCAGTTGTTCTGTTTTGGTTTTTTTACCTATGTGAATGCAGCTTTTTTGACAGTACTGCAAAATATGGTGATAAATTTGTCCTCTATTTTAACCTTTTTAAAATCTGAGACTTTCCGAACAGATGGGGGTAAACTGTACCAAGATGGTCATTTTGGAGAGCTCTCCTGAACTGTGTGTTAAACCAGTAAACCCAGTCTAATTTTCTTTTAGCTTCACTTGTGAGAGATGGCTTTAATAGAGATAATGTTTACAGGTTGTACTAGGATTTGATAGAAGTATAATCTGTATAATCTGTATATAATCTGTATACCAAAGACACGGTTATTTTCCTCCTGAGTTTGAATATTTTTTGCTGTTTGTGGGTCTTTTTTTAAGGAGGGGGTTACTTTTTCATTCTGTGCTGTGTGTCATTGTCATTAAATCTTGTGCAGTTGAAATGCACATCTTAAATCCCTGAATTGCTACTTTTATAATATTTCAAATGAATTCAGACAGACATTGTGGAAGCTGAAAGATGCTCATGTGGTTTTGGGTACATGTTTTTGTGTCCATATTCCTGAAGAGAGATTTAAAGCTGACAGGGTTAATATAAACAAATATTCTTACAAGGAAGACTATTTATTGTTAGAAAACTTGTCAATCATGCTACATACTACAATAATGTTAATACTCGTAAGCAATGTTTTTTTCCTTATTATTTGACTTGCAGATAAAATGACTTTACCTTCAAACACCTTTCTGCACCTGTCAATTCAGAGCTTACATGTGGGATTTCTTTTCATCTTCTGTTAAATTCTCATACTGTTTTTTTTCTTTTTCTTTTTCTGTCTTAGAACATCATTAGTCCAGGCTTTGTTTTGTTTGCAAAATATAGCACAGATTTTAAGCGGAATGAAAGACCCGTCAGATAAATATCTGTGCAAATGTTTTATACAGCTAGTCTACATATTTGCATTTTCCTGTGGAGGATAAAGGTCAAAAGTCAACCTTCATTTCCTGTGAGGGCTTGTCATTCTGTCCACTACCACTTTGGATCTGGTCTGGCCTGTTAAATGTATTTCTGACAGGTCAGCTATATTTTGGATGGCATATGCAGCTTATCACTAACTGCAAATTTGAGCTGCTGAGTGCCTCTACATTGTAATTTGAATGAATAAAAGAGTCTTTTTAACATGCAGGTGTAGTTAAGCAGGCTATTAGAGTAGCTGTACACTTCCAGAATCAGAAAGAGGTGCTGTTGATCCAGAAAAAGTGATGTGCTCTAGGCAGACCTCTGTTAAAAGCACAACGACTCATCTTTTTATGATACATTTAGTGTTTTAAGGTATAAATCCACTTTTAGAGTTCTTAGGCAATTCTTTTTCAAAGGCCTGTGTTAACTTTAATTTTACCTAGGTTGAACCCAGCAGTGGACAAGCAGGTTATTGGTTTAGGAGTTTTGTGGAAGTAAAACACAGAAACACTGATGCCTGACAAGTTTTATTTATAGAATTTTTCTGCTTGTATTTTCCAAAATACCAGTGAAAAGTGTTTGCTAAAGATCTGGCTTTTAGTTTATTTGGAAAATGGAAGCCAAGGATGCCCAATCAGCGCAGAGGTGTCCTTCAAAAGGGAAGTTAATCAGACACACTGGAGGAGACGGTGAGACAAACTCTTCACACACAACTTTTAACAGAATGTAAAGGCCAATGTATTGTAAAAAAAACCTGAATATGGTGGAATTGACTAAAAAAATCTTTGTTTTATCAAAACATTTATCATTAAAGCTTCATCTTTATGTCATTTGATTTTAAAACCTTTTTTTGTCTATTTTATTTTACCTTTATGGTAACACTTCACATTCCCAAACACTTTCCCGTTTGAAAAATAGCTGTAAACTTATGATTGTTTCTGTAAAATTTTGCATGTTACCATGGGGTTTTCTTTGTCTTTTACATTAACCAAAGCCATTCTCCCCTTAAGGATAAAATGTCAAATTCTCTGCCTAAATCAGTTACGGTTTATCAAGGTATAAAAATAATGGTGGGGCAGTATCTGTGTGCTTACCACATGCATAGGTTCTTAGACTGCACTGCAGTAAAAAAAATTTTTTAAAGGAACACGAAATTAGGAACATTCCTCTAAACCACTGGATCTGCAAATGATAAACTGTTTCAGTGCAGAGAAAGCACACACATATAGATCCTCCCCATACACCCAAAACTGCTCTGACCAGTCAGTGTGGAGAAAGAAAAGCTGGTGGGGGGTGGTCTAGAAACAGACCTTTTTGGCCTTGGGGCTTGTACAGTAGGAGCTTTGCAGAATGCTTTCCTCAGATGCCATTACACTAAATCAGCTTGGGAATTTGAAGGCTCCAAGAGCATTTAGGCAAGCAGTTTTTGAGCTTACTTCTGTCCTTTTATGACAGCCTGCAAACTGTTTGTGAGGGCTGTAGCTCTATACGGGATCATGACAAGTCTGCAGAAAGGTTATGTTAGGTAACATCTATATTTTCCAAGCACAACATAGTGTTGTAATAAGATAACTATTATTACTCACTTTATAGTCTTTAACTGAAATGAGTCCTTATTCACTGGGTTCATGCTCCTTAAAGCCTGAGCCCGTTTAAAACGTGCACAAAGTATAACAGAGTATATTTTGTGCAGAAGTGAGAAGCACATCCATAGTATGATAAGGGTAAAGTTCATAAGGCAGCATCAGTAATGAAAAGGGGCTAATATGGGGAAATCTGTGAAAGGATCTTTTATGCTTAGCTTTCACAGCAACATAAAGGGTCATCTATGCAAATCTTCCTCAAGGCCTTGCTTCTTTCAGGCAGCCGATTAAAAAACACCTTCAGCACTTATTGCAACAGCATTGCTCTGCAGCTGGAATCTGGATGTTAGACTAACCTGTCTGTCGCCCAGACACGTAATAAAGTGACAAAAGATCAATTCCTCTTAATATATTGAAATTACGCTGTGACAGGTGATTGTTTCCTAGATCACATACTAAGTACGTTTCCCTCAGTAGCTGCTGCAGTGCAGATTGTACATAATGCATATTGTAATTCATCATTTCTAGAGGAATGGATTTTGCATGGAGAAAAAGAAGCAGTTTCTGAAAGGGTGCATGTGTGGCTGATATGCAGCAGACAAAACAGCAATGATTTATTACTGTCTAAACATAATGCCGGTTTAATGGCCTGTCTGTTGAACCAAACCAATGAGTTGGCGAGTTGGATTTGTTTGGTCGCGTAATTGTAAACAAAATTAATCTATTTGCTTTCCAGAACACAGGTTCTCAGTGACATGTGTGACCATCTGTTAGATAACTGATTAAAGTTCCACAAAAGACATCTGGATCTGGCGTCATGCACCATATTCAGTCATTCATCCTTCTATTGTCGCTACTTGCAGTCATCTGTTCAACTAGATCAAAACACATGGAAACAACCAGGACAGGTCAGCAGTCTATCACAAAGTAAGACCATTTCACACCCGCATTCGCACATCTCACAAAGTCAACCTGACCTGCATGTCTTTGGACTGAAGGAGGAAACTGCTGCACCCAGAGGAAAAACCTTGTGATGTCAAGTCAAGTTTATTTGTGCAGCCCAGTATCACATGGGATATATCTTTGGGCATCACAAGCTCACATCAGCACGAGTTCCTGACCCAGCTCAAACTCTCTCTGAAGACAAGGAAACGCCGGTAAAAGAAAACCATTAGAGAAAGAAAAAGGAAACCTCAGGAGACGCGTTCAATGAGACGTTTCCTTTCCTCTGACAGATGGAAGATAAGAGAGAAAAAAAAGTTTGAAAGAGATATACAGTAAAGTCTGGAAATCTGACTGTGACAGTTGTATTTTTGTTATTTTAGCTGTTCATACATTCATGTTTCTGCTACAATAACAAGTAGGGGCTTGATATACAAGCTTACAGCTTGAATGGATCATATTTAGTGCATGTGTAAAGATTTTTTTACATTGTATTTTAAACACTGAAACTTTAAAGTTGAATTTCTCTTACTGTACATGTTTTTTTATGTAAATTCTATTAATTTATGTAACTAAATACTTTCACATATCTGAGTTATTTACTTCTTTCATGGTCTCAGTTATATTTCTGTACTCATTACTTTGCGCTAAACTCAAGAAGTGTCTTTTTTTCCATGCGACAGCAAAAACGGGTAAAATTGAAGCCCTGCAGGAAGTAAGCAGTTTGCTTATCTCAGTGTGAAAGTCATGCATGCTTACCATATAACACTGCCTCCATATGTTTTACAGATGCTCCATTATGCTTCACAACTCAAATCCCCTTTTTTCTTGTAAATCTGGTAAAAGAGGATTTTAGCTTCATCTGTCCAAATACTGTTGTTTTAAATTTATTCAGGCTTTTTAATGTGCTTCCAAATGCAAATGTCTTACTTTGAATTCAAATACAGATTTGTTACTTGCTCAATTCAATGAAGAAATAAAGCTGATGTCCACACTTGTGAATGAAACAGATTTTATTCTGAGCCTCTGTGGAGCTTGGTGTTGTGTTAAAATCTGTTCCTTTGTTTTAAGTGTCATGTTCTCACTCCTTTAAGGTGAGGGTTACGGTTATTATCACTGATATGTTCCTGTTCTGTGATTATTTAGTTTCTGTGATTTTCTGTTGTAATGTTGTGGAGCCTGTTTTTGTCATCTCAAGCTTGATGTACACACAAGGATTTTTTCAATCTGAAAACATTTCTTTAAATCTGTTGGAGAGCCCATGGAGATAAAAGAAACCCAGGAATGAAACCCTTTTGATCATTTTGTATGCATTGTTACCTGATTATGTCAGCACAACACACCACATGCAGTAAGAGGCTTCGGGCAGGTGTGGGCGTACTAATCGCCCACCGGCTGGGCGCATGTACATTGGGGTTCACCCTAGTGGAATAGAGTAGCCTCCCTCCGCCTTTGGGTGGGGGTACTGACTGTATTTTGTGTCTATGCTCTAAGCAGCGGTGCAAAGTTCTAGAGTATTTGGATTACACTCCCCCTGGTGACTCCCTTATCCTACTGGGAGCTTCAATGCTCACATGGGTGGCTACAGTGAGACCTGGAGGGGTATGATTGAGAGAAATGTCAATGCGGTCGCTAAGACAAAAACTCAGACATGGAAGAAGTTTGGTGAGGAATAATCCATTTGTATGGACAAATTCACTCTTAAACCATCTCAGAACCCGTTATAATATTATTAGATAATCTTATAAGACTTTAGATCTTGTCCCAAATTTCCCAGAGGACCTCCAAAAGGATTAATAAAGTATCTTCTCTTCTATTCTATTCTAGATAATCAAGTGTTTCTCTTTATATTGATGGGGGAAAATCAGAACCGAAACAGCCTGATAATCATTATGTGTTTAAGTGGGATGCCCGTATTATTGGTGTTACTATTAGTATTAGAATATATTTTTCAATTTTTTTTTAAATATGAGTATATGTATGATGTCATGGACTGAGAGGCATGGAGGCAGCAGAATGCAGATACATGAAAACCACTGGGTAGGAGCAACTGAGACCACTCACATGATCAACTAAACACTAATGAACCAGACCGAAGAACCGAAACCAGGGAGAATAAATACACAGAAACAAATTAAGAAGATGCTCCTTCACATCAAGAGCAGCCAGATAAGGTGGCATCTGGTTAGGATGCCTCCTGGACGCCTTCCTGGTGAGTTGTACCAGGCACGTCCCCTGCAGGAGGAAGCCCCGGAGGAGACCCAGGACACGCTGGACTGATTACATCTCGCAGCTGGCCTGGGAACGCCTTGGGACCGCCCCAATGAGCTGGTGAATGTGGCTGCGGAGTTGAATGGATGGATGGATGGATGGATGGATGGATGGATGGATGGATGGATGGATGGATGGATGGATGGATGGATGGAT
>JBAMIG010000022.1:14363921-14377925 GCA_037177335.1 Kiunga ballochi
AAAAATAGCTAACGCCAGCAGCTATAGCCCAAGTTAATAAACTTTCCTAAAAGCTGGAAGGGAACAAAGTTCAGATATTCACACACTGACTCTGATCTAAAGACCAAACACTTACAGAAACTCTATGCTAAAAATGGTACCTCTCTGTCTTGCCCATCATTGCGTAAGACTGATAGCACTTTCATGTCTCAAGGTACAGGGCTCCAGTCTTGAATGGAAACCTACCCGTACCTCTACGTTCGCTTGCTGTTCAGACATGCTTAAGAAGGAATATATGAAGTGTGAATTAATGAGCTTCACAACTGCTGCCTGGCTGATTTTGATACTTTCATAGAGAGATAGGACATCTGTGTCCCCATCTTTTTCTTATATTTAACTGAGCCAAGACACCTGTTACTGTTACCTGTTCACACTTCACAGGTTTAATCTCATTAAAGCACACACTTATGCAGTTGGTGGGATTGCAGCTAACAGATTAAACTGAAACACACATTACACAGATTGTATTAAATACCTTCCCAGTCACCAGTGAATGGGGTCTTCAAACACATATCTCATAATAACTGAATGGAAGAATACAGAATGCAAACAGATAACAAATATTTTTTGATTTTCAGACATTTCTTTTCTCTTGGATTGGCAAAAAAATTAGGAAAATACATTTTATTCTTTTATCTGTGTGTCTTTTAGTTTGTCTTGAAACTCATCTATCAATGAGCCATTTCACTGCATTTTGCATGTGTGTATTGTTACCGGTTCTAGTTTACATAAAAAAAAGCCAGTTGAATCTCTAACTGTGGAGAGTGGCTTCATTTTTACTGTTCACACGCAACATTGATTTTTATCCACTTTACAAAAGTATTCTGGAAAGACACAGCTAAATATATCTCAGATAAAATCTGAGGGAATTCTAGTTATTTTATGAAAATATTATTTTTGGGTATTTTTATTTATATTATATTTTATTTATATTGTAATTCATTTGTACACAATAATAATTCTGTGCCCTTTCCTATAGATTAAGCAGAGTGAATAAAAAAAGCTCCTCCAGCTTTGTTTTTTACTGTTCTGATTTGTTAAAACTATCCTTCCTTTTCTTAGACAGCAAAGGGAATAGGCACAAAGCAATCATTCACATGTCAATACATGGGTGCAAAAGGCGATCAGGTGTAGTGAAGAGCAAGTAGAGACTGGGGCTTCTCAAACAAGCTGCACACCAGCTCACCAGTAGTGGGAAATAGAGGACATCTTGCCAGGTTATGACTTCAAACATGTAACAGCCTCAGCAGCTCTGGGCCAATGGAACAGATTGCTCCAATTACAGTAAGTCTCACGCACTAGAGTCCCCTTGACACATGCAATGGTCTATTGGAGTGGACTTTGGGTAGTGGCATGCTGCTTGGGCGCACTGGGGCCCACACATCCCACTGCCAATCTGTATTCTGTTTGAACCTGCAGACATCTCCTTTTAGCCCTGCTTTCCTTTCAGATTCTGTTCAGACTGGTTTGTTTTTGGCTGCCAGCACAGGTGATTGGCACCTTCTCTCTGAATTTATAACTAAATCAATTCTTTAACAGCATCCCTAAGCACTTCAACCCAAGTGAGATGCTTTCTACCCCCTCATTTTCAGCTTCACAGGCTCAGAGTGGTTGTAGATGAATCCCTCAGTATACTTACCCATATCGGTTCTGAGAGCAGTGGCAGACTGCTTTAATTGGCGGCGTCAAATAATGCACAACATGTTAGGAGCCGGCAGTATTGGGAATCACCTTGTTAATTGAGGGGCCGCAGTTGAGAGATCGACTAATTGATCAAGGCCTTTACAGAGGTGGATAATTCATTTCAGCAGCAGCAGTGTGGGGGGGAGGAGTCTTGTCAGTGATGATTCATGTGTCTCTTGGAGTTTAGTTGGTCTCTGTGGTCTTCTTTGTTCATCAGACCCAGTGTTAAGGGGATTCAATCATCAGCACCTCCCTCTAACTGCTCGTTTTTTCCTTCCTGAATCAAAATTAAAAAGGTGAGGCGGCTGTTGATAGGTTGCTACAAATGATGCAGTGTTGTAGGTCTACATGCTTCCCCAGATGGCTGCTGTACTCCCTGAGTACCATCAAGACAGCGAGAAGATGTATGGTTGGGTTGTAATGGAAGCATGAAGGGGCCTCAAGTCACAGAGGAAATGTCTCCATCACACAGGTAGAGAGGCAATCATGCCCCTGTGTACTGTACACCCTGTGTATGAAATATGTGGCAACAATGCACAGTTCATGAATTGAAGTAGAGGCAAAATTACATATGATCAGAAATTTGGACTGAGTTGTGGTCTAAATGTTGTCTGAAATGTCTTCCTGTAAGAAAATATATTTTTGTTATGGTGAGCAGAACGTCTTAAAGTGTTAGGTTTGAATTTCTAAGGTGCAAAAAATGGACCAAAAGGAATGAGGTAGAAGCTTGGTTATACCTTATATTATTATACTTGTTTTAATAGGATTGAAACTATTGGAATAAAAAACTGAAAATTAATCATTAAATTAACCCAATGACCTTTCTTGGAATTTTCTTAAAGATCCAGTATCATGTAATTTTTTTAACAGTATCATATGGTTCTGAATTTCAGCAATTCCAAAAGTCACTCTACTAAGCTCTACTGAAAACATGCTTTTTCTATGTCTGAGCATTTCAATATTCATTAGGGGTGCTTGTCCATGTCCTCTCCACGTCCTCTGACTGACAGCGTACAGACTTCATTGGCACCCACCCGATTTTAGAGTACAGGCTTAGCTGGCTAGAGGATGGATCAATGGAAGTTTCCAAAACTGGCGGGAGTAGCCATTTCCCTTCTTGAGGCAACAAAAGGGTTATTTTTTTCGACCAAGCTGATTCCCGTGCTGGTTTGGAACCAGAGCTAGACTAGGCACTGGTTCTTTGGTTTTCAATCACCTAAGCATCAACTGGTTCTCAAAACTGGTTCAATCCAGCCACCAACTCTGTGCTGGGCAAAATATTTGCATTGAAACATTGACCAAAGTCCTAATAAAAGCTGGGGAAGGGAGGGGGGGCTGTGATATTTTAAACAAGGATGTAAACATAATTTAGATTATGTAATAATACAGAACTGACCAGGTTCTCAGTCTAAAGCAAAACTAGTTCTTTGGAAGCACTGAAGTTGAACCAGCAAAGCTCTGACTCTGTCACAATCATCAAACCAGCTTGGTAGAAAAACATCCTAAGAGAAAATGGTTTTCAGTGAAAGTCCACTCCCTAAAAGTGGAGCGAGTAAGTGAGAGAGGAGAAATTTCTCTCATTTTTGGGCCTAATATAGAGGATGGAGAGACACACTGTGGTTATTTACACATATTCTAGAGTTACTGAACACATGATTCAAGTTATAACAGTGGAAAAGACCCTTAGAAAGAAGACTCCCTTGCCCGGATGCGAGTTACTGGGGCTGCCCTTTGGAGCCGATAGCCAGCTGGAGCTGTGGCCCTAAAGTTGCCAGTGCCTGTCAGGGCAGTAATTCCAGAACATGTTGGTGGACACCAACGGTGAGGAAAGCCGTCAAGCAGAAAAGAACGAGTCCTATCGGGCCTTTTTAGCCTGTTGGGACTCTGGAGGCAGCTGATAGGTTTCGACAGGCTTTGGTGGTCACCAAGGTAAAAACTCTGGCATGGGAGGAGGTTGGTGAGGCCATGGAGAATGACTTTCGGACACTTTGAGGAGATTCTGGTCCCCCATTCGCAACTGGGGAGAGGGAAGCAGTAAAATGAGTTTCCTCCCCAGAGCGGCCGATGTCTCCCTTAAAAATAGGGTGAGGAGCTCAGCCATCAGGGAGGGACTAGAGCTGCTGCTCCTCCACATTGAGGAGCCAGATGAGGTGGCTCGGGCATCTGGTTAGGATGCCTCTTGGACGCCTCCCTGGTGAGGTGTTATGGGCACATCCCTCCAGGAGGAGGCCCTAGGGAAGGCCCAAGACACGTTTGACCAATTACATCTCGTAGTTGACCTGGGAACGCCTCGTGATCCCCCCTGATGAGCTGGTGAATGTGGCTGGAAAGAGGAAAGAGCTCTCCTTGTGACAAATAATCCTCGTCAGACGAATGTAATAAAATATATTTGTGTTTATGGGACACACTGCCGACCCCGCTTGTCAGATGGGACAAATGCGAGTTTATATATTTATTTTTAACACATCCTCACAGGCCATGGACTGCTTCTTATTAATTTCTGGCGCGCTAGTATGACGTATGCGGTCTACAAATACGCACTTTGTAGTGTGCAGTCTCTGAATTGAGACACAGCCACATACTGTGAAGCTCAAAATGTTAATATTCTAAAATGACAATCGCAAAATTAGCTTTCTGCTTAACATACATTAGCAAGGAGCTTTGACCTCTATGTACAATTAGTATTATAGTAAAGTTTGAGTAGATCTGATCAGGTTTTGGATGTCTTGCATAGGTAAATTAACGATTGCCAATGGTGCCACATGCTGCAAGAGCATGTGAGATGAGATGGGAAAGCACTGAGATGGGAAAAAAAATCCAATTTGTACATGACAAACACACTGCACTGCACGAGAGGGAGGGTTCAAGTTATGAGCACATGTTAAGCTGTGTTAGTTTTGCCCAAGCACTCAGCAACAGGTCTTAGAACGTCTGGAAAAGCAGGAAAAGAACAGAGGTTCCAATGTAGAGTTATCTGGCTTCATACAACATCAAATGTACCAAATCATAATCTCAGATGAGGCGCCAGAATGACCTGCTCTGCATCTGACTGCTAGGTTGATCTAACTTTACGTGAACATACTCTATTCTGCCATTTATTATAGATGAAAGTGATTAATTTAGGTTATTTCTACATTTCTCTTGATTTCAAGCTTAATAAAAATGTTTTTATCACAACCTTGAGATGGACTGGCAACCTGAGGGTGTACCCTGCCTGTTGCCTGCTAATGACTGGGATGGGCTCCAGTTGCTGCAGGATCCTAAATTATATTAAGCAGTAGAGAAAATAAATAAGTGAAGTTTTTATCATCAAAGAAAAATGAAATTTCATATGATAAAGTGCTTTCAGCTCAAATTTTGTCTTCGGATTCTCAGTTGTTCCAGATAAAAAAAAAATACCCAACATTAAAAAAAATACATTGATATCTTTAACTGATGCAAAAAATAAAGTTTGTGTTTTATCGGACAGTACAAGAGAGGCTCAAAACCACTGCAATGATGTTGTGACCAAGATACCCAGAGACAGGCTACAGCCTACATTCACTAATTGACCAGCAGAACCTTTGCATGATGTGACATGAAGCTTGACAAACCCACGCAGTTAACTGAGGCAAAATAAGGCAGACATGGCATGTGGAATTCAATCAGGGAAGCAAATGTGATTCAGTCATGCTGCAGATGCCATGATGCATGCTCTAGGTACAGTCATGTTAAGAAGGATGCAGCATAGAAGGGAAAAGGCGGAATTATGACTGCTGAGTAACAAACTGGTGAACATATGAAAACACAAACAAAACAACAACCTATCTTTGCTCTTCACTGTCGAATACAATCTGCTGGTACAGCCTCATCGTGCAGTCTGCACAAATCAAACTGGAAATCCTAACTCGAGCCATCAAAAGCCTGTTGCAGAGCAAACATATACAGCTTAAATCTCACAGTGTGTATGCCTTTTGCTGATTTAGAGGATCCATCCATTAACCATTTAAAGCCAAATGTTTCATATTTGATACATACAGTTTCTCAGACATTTTGCATCATTATATGGTCAAAGCTTCATTCAAAGTCCTGTTGTGCACCATATGATACTGATCTCCTGCCCCCTTATAAACACAAAAAAACACAACATTACACTACATGGAATTTTATCTATCACATAATTATAAACAGTGAACTGGACAAAAACATAAATTGTTACTTTTTTTCAGATTCTGTAGGAGATTTAAATAAGGGCTTCAGATTTAAAAAATTGGACTTCTCTGCTCCCCCTTTGTAAGGTTGGGCTTTAAAGGGTTAAGACTGTAAGTTTGTGCTTTTTCCAACTTCAGTCTTCTTTTAAAGCTTAAAGTGTCTATCTGAGGAGGTTTCTTAATATGGTTTTATTTGCAAGAATTGCAAATAAAAAGAAAAAGAAAAGAATAAATTGTTAAGAAGATAAAGAGCAAGATATGATCTTAAGTGACCAGAACTGTTTCAACAAGTTATTATGTAAAAGTTGAGATGTATTTTTATATCACTGCTTACTGAAAGGAAAATCTTTTTTTTTTTTAGTGTCTCCCAGTATTTATATTTGTATTAAAGTATTAATCCCAAAATATGCAGGCCACACCAGAATGCAGAGGCTATTCTCTGCAGTTTGAGACATTTGTGAGCTCTGCATCCTTTTGTCCCATCAAATAGTTTAATTTGTTAATATTTTCTTGCAGAATCTAAGTTGTCAGGCCCTTCCAGCTCAAATCAGGGAGGCTTGGAGGGTCTCCAAATTAAATTTTGCAAGTGTCGGAGAACACAAAGAAATGTAATTTTATCTCAGTGGTTGGTGTTTTTTAACTAATATCACTTTGTTGTTAGATGCAACAGGCATGTCTTTTCTAAAACTGCAATATTATAATATAAAATATGCAGGTTTGATGTATGAATAAAAATCAGAATATAGATTTTTTTTTTATTTTAAGTAATTAACATTAACTTCCCTGCCTATCGCCTGTTGACAGCTGGGATAGCTGTCCCCCCGCGACCCCGTTAGGGACTAAGCGGCAGAAAAGGGATGGAATTAACATTAACTGTATTTTTGTGTTGAACAATTAGATTACATTTACCATAATTATAAGAATTGTGTTGTATATTATGCCTCACTGGACTCTAAAGCTGCAAAACACAGTAGAGCAATGGTTTTTCCTTCCATCTTATTATTGTTCATCACTGTTGCTTAATATATGAGGTTTGATTATTTTTCCTGTTCTGGAAGAGGAGTCACCATCTGCCTTGTATTGAGATGAAATGAGCGTCTCAAATTATTTCCATGATTTCAACCAAGCTTCTCCCAGCTGCAGTAATACCACTGTTATATTTTCCTTAGCATTACCATCAAGATTAGATGGGCACATCAAGGGAGAGGCTTGAGTTTGAGCTTCTAGTCTATCCAAGCTTAAACATAACGCTTGCCAAGTTTGCCTACAGTCACTGAACTGCCAAATCTCTCACATCCTACAAACAAATGATTCATCTCAGTGTTTCAGCAGCAAAAAATATGGAAACTGGATATGTTTTCTGTGGCCAGACAGAGAATCAAAGGGTTCCTCCCACTCATATTTCAGCTTCTTTTGTTTCTAAAAGAAGTCCACAAATTAAACTACTGATCTACGTACAACTAAGCAGTTTTAAGTGTGCTGGAAGTCATGAAACATGTTGATAAAATAAAAAATCTGATGAATAAATTATTACCAATATCCAAGAACAAAAGGGTTTTATTTTTCATAGAAAGTTAGAAAACTACATTAAATAACTTTTTCGTTGTCAATGTCAAACCTATGATTAAATGACCATAAAACAAACTGACTTTCACAGGAAGGCACGACAAATCTCTTTCAAGACTAATAAAGAAAGCTGGAGAATTACTTGGATTTTGATTTCAAAGGAATTATAAGAAGCTTATGGAGGAGAGCAGTCCTTCAGCCAGTTCAACAGCATGTCCTCAGTCTTGGGATAGACATTTTGTCATTTTAAAAGTTCCTAAATTAAAGTATATAGAGGTGTGTTTCTCATTATTTGGTAGGATATTTGCTTTTCTCAGCCTCTACAGCAGCAGCAATGCTTATCAAAGAGCATGTGCAAACTTGATTTACGTAATATATGGTGTCAAACATAAAGCATTAAGCTAAGGATTGTACCACGGTCATTTCAAAACATAGCTGCTGTTTCCTAGGTTACCAACAATGTACCAGCGCTGATTTTTTTTATTGGTTATTCTGTACATACTTAAAAGGACTTGAGAATCTTAATTTGTTTTGATACGGAGTCAAAATAAGAGGATAAATTCTTTTAAAGGAGATTGACTGTTCACGGAAAAATAAACAGAAAATAAAGCTGCATCTCTCCCGAGTGAGACAATAAACACTTAATAAAAGGTGACATTTGCACTCTCTGGAAAAAATGCAAAAAGCGGATATGTGAAGAGAAACATGTTTGTAAAATGGATTTCAGCAAAACGCTGCGAACGTTCAGGTCTATCACATATCAAAGATTTATTCAGAAAGGTCAAAGTGTCAAACGTGAACACAGAACTTAGATGATGGATCAGCACCCACTTGACAGATGGATGTGATAAAAGCCCATGGGCATGTTCAGGGAAGTCTGTTTGTGTGTTTGTTCATCAGAAAGGCAGGTGGCTGGAGAACTGGATCACTTTGCTTTGTTTGCTTGTGACCTCTTTTCTTTTTGCATCAACTCACACACAGCATATATTTCAAGGAAATCATTTATATTGATGCTTTTACGGAAAACATAAAGATAAAAATGATTAGCAGAACAACAACATGAGTAACGGTGACACAAACAACAACTGGATTTCATTCTGGCACACAGGCTTAACCAAAACAAGAGCCAATGAGATTCTTCATTGTTCTATCAGAGTGGGAATCATCAGTCAGCATCCCTTTCCATGATCAATACCACGAATTGGCATTTTGGCAGCATTCTGAATATATCCAGCCAAGACTGTTGGGGAGGGGACAAGATGCTGCTATAAGTCTAGTTTCCTCTCCTTCTTATTTACAGAGGCAGCTGTTTGTGGCAAAAACAGTGGCGTTGTCACAGGTGCCAGGAAAATTACCCATTTTCTACCATCCACTGCAAACAAGTGCAAGCATTTACGTTCCCAATACAGACATAAAAGTCCGTGGATGTATTCATCCACAGTATGCAACTGGTGCACAGATAAAGAATAGACTCCTCTTCACAAGTAGAGGTGACTGCTGACCCAGTTTGAAGCTGGTAATATGTGCCAAGGTCAGACACCCACAGTGTTTATTTGCTCACAAACAACCAGAAGGCATTCTTGACTCAGGTGAGTTCTCTCTTGTGGTTTTCGTGTGGGTTCATTTTTAATTCTGAGTGTCTTTGTTGGTCTTCTGACACCAGTGGGTGCATGTGTTACGTAAAGAAAAAAAGATAAAGGATATTTTTTGTTCCTGTAAGTGCCAGTGATAGATACAAACATTTCAATTTCTCCTTTGCTCACATTCCTATACTTAGCTTGTACAGTAGACTTTGCCATGGCGTTTGTTGCAATAACTTTACCTTGTCAAGTAGATTTAAAGAACGCACTTTGTACAGAAAATCGTCTGTTTATACCCGGATCTGACATACCTTAAGCATGCCTATAAAATGATGGTTCTGTAGTTTAAAAAGCATGAAAAAGACAAGGCTTTGTGAGCTTCCTGTGGTGTTCATTGCTAATATTAATTCCTGTGTCATGACTGGGTTTTGAAGTCTTAATCTCTGCTTTACAGCTGTGCTGTGCAATGTTCAGGATGTCATTCATAAATCTGACCTGATGAAAAGCCTTTGGAGTTTTTCAACAAAGAAAGCACGACAACTATCTCTGTTTCCTCTTTGCATACTAAATTAAAGCGCAGTGATGGGAAGGGTTTCGCTGCCACAACACTGCTCTCTGCTGGTAAATGAGCTTCTTCTGTAGAACTGACCTCTGGGAAGTTGCAGGACAGGAGACACTCAAGATGCTACTTGTTAAGACAAAAATGAATACAAAATGGTGCAGCTACTGGTGTAGTGTAGTAAAATCACATGAGCTGTTTATTTGCACAAATCAAACCAATGTCACTCAGCTTAGTTACAGTCAATACAGACCCTTCACATTTACAGACTGTGTAGCAGCTGCAGGGACCACCGGGATACTTGGAGGACTATTTCTTTATCCAGCTGCTATGGTTGCATGTATGAGCATACACTTGTCCCCTTGTCAGGAGCTAAGAATTTCCTACAGAGTCCCTAAAGCTGACCACCCACCTCTTTTTAGCCCTGTTAGAGAACAAAAGGGAAATCATATTTCAAGATGATACCCTCTCTCTTCATCTGCACTATGCTTATTACTGCATCCAAAAAAGATCAAAGCTACCTAAACTACCCTCAGAGCTTGCAGCCCACTGAAGATTTTTCACAGTGCTAGAATAACGAGGTGAAGACTGCCTCCACTTTTATCCTCACCTTGCTTAGCAAGTGAGTCATATTTGTCAGAAGTAAATCTTTTTTTTTTTGCCAGAAGTGCCGAACTCCTATAAACGTGCTGTTGAGAGTTGAAAACAGGGGATTATACAAGCAGACGAACGCACTCATTGTCATTCCTATTTTATTCCCAAATTAGGTGAAATCACATAATTCCCTGTTGCCCCCTACTGATTCATGTATCAGCATTACCCAAAGCTTGCAGCAATAATCATTTGTGACCGATATCAAGTGCTGAGTGAGGCTGCAAACTAACCTGGGGACCTTCCCCCTCTCTGTCTACCCTGAAACAGCTGTTTGCGCTCTAATTAAAGGGAAGTAGCAGGTGTCACCTGAGCCCCAACTGCAGGGGCACACCTGGTTGTATTAATTTGATCCAAAGTGGTTTTGACGCACTGCCTGTGCTCAGGCATCCTGCATTAAGTCAATGGAAGTGAGCACATTGGAGCAAGCAGGCAGGAGCGCTCCCCCAACAGCCCTCTGAGGAGTGCCAAGCTTGCAAGCCCATCACCCAATGGAGACCCCATCATCCCTGCCTCTATTTTACCAAAAACATCTGTAAGTGAACAGACCTGCAACGCTGACCTGTAGCCACATGGAGCCGTGGGCTCGGTGTGCTTGAGATAATTGTCTGTGGAAACCTCCCGAAGCTGTAAAAGCAGCTTGTTTCAAATCTCTTGATGATTTCACAGGACATTTAACTTTACACCTCTCATTTGTTACCTCTCTAGGGCATTTCCAAATATCCATTACGAGGCTTCCAAGGGATGTGGCGACCCTTAACTGCTGGTAGCTTTTATGTATGCATAAAATGCCTTGTGGATAAATGTGACACTGAATTTGAAGGTACTGGCATCGGTTGTGTTTGTGTTTAAGCTTAAGCAAAGAGATGACCTCCAAAACACCAACAAAAGAAAAGGGTATTGTGTCATTAGGTGTGATATTGTGCTGTCTACCTGACACTTCAATTATCTATTGAAATTTAAATAATCCAAGAATGACGCAGCAGCAGTTAAATTGTTCCAGCTTCAGGCCATGCTGCACTCTCTGTGGCAACAGTTTCTTTGTGCCTCAACAATACATTAATTTCATGAGTCAACAGGCTACGACTGGCAGTTTGTGTCAAGCTAAACAGTGTTTAATTGGATTCTGATCCATGGCAACGCCACCAGAGGCTTGTATCCATCTTTTATTTCAGCAGCACCTGGAGCGTAATGCTGTGATTACATCCCTCCTGTGGCGTCCCGGTGGTTATACCCTCACAGGCCCCTGGGAGTGAGCAGCCAACAGTCATGGTCTGTGCTACCTTGTTTGACGACTGGCAAACTCTGAGCTGCTGCAAAGGATTTTTGTGAAAGAGCTCCTAACCCAAGTTCAAAGGGAATTATGATGACACACACATACTGAATTGTTCAATGCACAGCCAGAAACAGCAGAGATTAAAAAGACTGTTTAAAAAAATAAAACAACTGAACTGTAGCTGAACTATTGCACGTTTAAGAAAAGCATGCGGCACTCTGTTGCACTGATTCTTTTATTTTCTGTTGGATTTTTAGTGTGTGTGTGTGTGTGTTTGTGTGTGTGTGTTCTGAGTGGACTGAGATTAATGAACTGAGATCATTTCTTGTGTTGGAAACATTTAACTTGTTAGTACGATGTGCAGTATCTTTCCAGCCATGTCACGTACTCCGGATCAATAATTGATTTGCGTTTTGTTTGTTTTGTTTTTAATTGGAGAGCAAGTGAAACGACTCCTGCAGATCTGCATTGAAACCAAGTGGTGTGAATTTCAGTTTTTAAATCATTTTCTCTTTTTAGAGTGTAAAATCTGTTGCCCTCACCCACCAAATGTTAAGCATCTTGTGTGTCTAATTGGTGCAAAAACAGGCTGTAAAACATCTCGCTGCTTTCTTAAAAGGGTTCATATGTGAAGTGCTCCCCAGCAGTATTTTCCAGTCATCTCACTTGGTGTCAAAATTGTTTTAAATCTCCAATGAAATCCTTATGTTTTTGTTAAAGATACTTTATCAAAGTATTTCTAAATTAAGTCCTGAAATATTCAATGAATGACACATAGCTAACAAGGCCCTGAGAGAAACAGACAGTGATCCTCCCTTTTCTTCAACATAAACAGGAAAAAGGTCACTGACCTCTGCTCATGAGGGCAGTCTTGACAGCACAGGGAGGTACAGCTTTGCCAGACTTGTGAGCTTCAATGGAGCCTCACACTGTCTTACAACTAGATTTGGATGTGTGTGAATAATACATCAACCTCTCCAACTGGGACCACCCTAACAGCTCACACAAGTACAGATGCAAAATTCCCATCATGCTCTGATACATGTCTCCTTCGGATTTCAAAACAATTGTGAAAATACAAATTCCAATGACTTTTTTTTTCTTCTCTCTCTCTCACATAATGTGTAAGAATAAACTGTATTTCAGTTTCTTGGAGTTTACTGAGTACTATACTCATTTATTATTCTATATTACATTTCTAATTCATCCTCCGTTTTCTAAAAGTGCTATAAAAAATAACAAATGCATTTCTATGGTGGCCCTCAGTATTTTCTCACCTCAGTGAAAGTAGGTGAATATATGAATCGAGCCATGAGACTTCTGCTGTTTACACAGAGAGAGTGAATAGAAATGCCTGAAACATTTTTAAAATCCCCTGTGATTCCTGGAAAGGCAGCCTGTCTTTCTCTTGTTTCCATCTGCTTTACATATAAGAACAGCTCTGCGCTTTGCACTGAGATTATTTGAATTTCACAGTGTTTGACATTTGATAATAGTGCAGAGTTTATAGATTCTAGACTTCACTGCAGAGGATTTCTTATCAGATTTGTACCTTGCAGCACAAAAAGAAGTTCTATATGGAAAACTAACAAATCTGTGTGACATCAAAAAAGGCATATCCGATTATTGTTTTAGTTTCACGTGAGCAGATAGGTATCACTCAGCCCTAGAGGAAAAGCATTTGCATAAAATATCATGAGCAGCTAGGAAAAATGAAAGGAGAGTAAAACAAATGTTTGTTCAGCCGTTGTGCTAATATTTGTCATGGCAAGCATCTAAATGCAATGTAGTGTTGTCCACCTGTTGAGACTAATGTACAACCTCTGTGTCAACACGTATGTAAATGAAGCTCTGCTGTCACCAGAGGTCTGCTTGTTTTTACCTGAGCGGTCATGGCTACACTTGGTTGATAATCTGAAAGAGCTCTGATGAGAGTTGAACAGATTTCTGTGTTGTACAAGGAGGCCGTGGGCAAATGTGTGGGAGTGAGATGTGGGAGAGTGTATGCATGTGGTATGTGTAGTTTTGTAGCTTCTCTATTGAAGAATAGACATAATTTTCTGTGACAGCCTGGTTGTGCAGACTTCTCTGGCATGTTTTAACATTTATTTATTTGTTTTTCAGGTTAGTACAGAAGCAGATGTTACCACCCCCTGCTGGACCATAGTGTAAAACGCATATTAAGTTACCAGTACATTATATAAATAATAATAAATACGCTGTTATCCAGTTAAATAAATTGCAATGACAGTTCTCGTAATTGATTATGTGGATTTTTTGTCTGTTGGCACAGTAATGGCAACTTTGTAGCCATGGTGGAACGATTGTCTCTCGTCTTAAGTTTCCTTCCGGTTGGTTTTTATCGTCCCACCTGCAGGAGTTGTGAAAGTCGTAGCTTTGTTTGCAGACAGATTATTTGTTATTTCTTTTACGTTTTTGAAGTTGAGGTGTACATATGGT
>JBAMIG010000022.1:14378025-14400078 GCA_037177335.1 Kiunga ballochi
TTTCTAAATTATGCTTTTAATCAAATGTTTTTTCTCAATGAGAAGTCTACGTCTTTAAATATCCCAAGTAAGTTCTTTGTATGCACTTATTATGGCACATATGGCTTCATACGATTCTTACAGTTGCTGCAGGAAACATGTGGGTCAAAAAATACCAATAGGTACACATTGCATGTTAAATAAAGCCTTTCATTTTGGTTGAGTTTAGTCGTCCTCGATGTTCACGTGGTTGTGTGTCAGGTATTCAGGCTTGGCTGCCTCTTATATTGGCAGCATCTCCTGCTACACACTGGATCCAAACATGGATGGAGTCACACTTGGAGGAAGAATTGGCTCCAGAAACCATGGTGATTGTGCCTGAGTCCCACGTGCCATTCTGGCTCAGGATGTTCTCACCTGTGTTTTGTGTTTGCCAGTTTAGAAATTAGGTGTATTAGACTGTTTTCCTGCAGCAGAGAAGCATTTAGTACTGAAATAAACAAGTGTCCTGTGTGTGACAGTGTTGCAACGTTGGGCTGTGACCAGCTGAGAACTTAAATAATGAAATTCTATCTGAAATTTTAACAATTTGATCCAAATTTAACAGTCTCCAAACAGCATGGATGTCATTTTAACTGGAGGAGGTAGTAGGGGTTGCTTCACTTATCTTCACTCTTAATTCTGCAAATTACAGAAAGACCTCCTCATCAATGGCATCACTATGGTCAAAAATCTCTGCTGCTTTGCCTTCAAAGGAAGAACAGTTTCAACTGCAGTTCAGTGACGAAGTGGAATCCAGTGTGGTGGAAATGCTCAGACGGTCAAGGCGGCAGCTGTACAGCGACACAACAAGCACCAGCCGGATGCTTAACGCTCAGATCATATTGGACATTTCATGGGAGAGACTCAACACAGGGACGTGGCGGGATGTGGACAAAGAGTGGCGACGAGTCTACTCGTACGGCTGCCTTTTCAAAGTGGCTGCGCTGTGTCGCGGAAGTCCATCAGAGGAGGAGATCCTGCAGGCTGTCAGGACTTGTGACATGGGTTTACTCATGGGTGCAGCCATCATGGATAATGTGCTTCAGTGTGTTATTCAGATTCTGCAAAGCGAAGTCAGAAAAATTGTCACAGAAGAGGATGAAAGTAAACATATGCAAGTCAAGGTTGGTGGCCTTTTTTTTTTGTTTAAATCTGAATTGGCAGCTTACCTGCATGTCTCATTGTATCTAATGAGATTTAGAGATGTTTCATACGGAACATATTTATTCTTAACATTAGATTTCAACCTGCACATAATCGGATATCACTAAAGATAAAGTGGCCGACAGTTTAAGCTTGAACCGACGATTTATCCCATTTTATCCTGATTCTGTTACAGAGAGCGAAGTTCACAGGCCCACATGTTCCCTCCATCAAAGAAGGGTTGGCTGTTCCCAGAATAAAATGCCCCTCATTGGAAAGCTTCAATACAAACTACCTGCTTCCCCGTAAGCCGGTGATTTTAGAAGGAATCATCAACCACTGGCCTGCCCTCAACACACACCCCTGGAGGTTTGTTTTCCTGCACGTTTACCTCCAGATGGCATCTCTGTTCTACTGTGTTGTTTCTATGTTAAACTCAACTCTCACAAGGTTGAAGCTGAAGACCACTTTAAAAAGAATATGAATTCTGTCTAAATAAGTGTTGCAGTGTTAACACCAGCCTCTAGCTTTGTTTCCACTTATGTTCGAATTCAGCCGTGTAATCAGACAGATATTCACTTTGAGTGCTCTTATTCATCTGAGAGGGCAGAAAACCTGGAGGACTCTCATACAGAGGGATGTTGGACTCATAACATGCAAATGTTAACTGGCATTATAATATATAGAGAAAGTTGACACCGAGGTTGGGTTCACTGTTTCTACATTGGGATGATCATAAAAAACAATTCACTGTACTTATATAATTTGTACATTTATGAATTAGATTATCATGTCTGTATCCATCCATCCATTGTCTACAGCTTATTCCCTGAAAGGTTCGCAGGGGGGCTGTATTAGTTCTAAATTCGCCTGTATAGAAACTGTGGAATCGAATTGTCCTATTTCCACTGGTGATAGACGTTTAAGCAACATCATTTCTCCTTCTGACAAACATTGCTCTCAGAAACACAACGAGCACGCTTGTTTGTGATTTTTCTCCTCCCTGCAAAGCATAGATTACCTGAGGTCTGTGGCTGGTTGTCGGACAGTTCCAGTAGAAGTGGGGTCCAGGTATACGGACGAGGACTGGTCACAGACACTCCTCACCGTCAATGAATTCATCAATAGATATATTCTGAATCAGGTGAGTAAAACTCATCAAGCTCCACTATGGTATTCTTTCCTTGATAAAGGGTCAAAGTGACATATTTGGACTTTATCTTGCAGAATGAAATCTCCCAGGATGGTGTGAAAGGTGTGGGTTATCTCGCTCAGCATCAGCTGTTTGATCAGGTTTGACTCTCGTCTTATTTTTGGCATTTTATGATCTTATATTTTAAATCCCAACAGCAGAGGTATTAGTCTAACTTTGGCAAAGAGGAAGGCATCAATCAGAGGCAGTGGCGTTGTCCTCAAATTAATATATTTGTTTATATTTAGTTACATTTTAATATAGTTGTTTTTTTTGCAACAAATAAAAACAAAGTTACCAAACAGTGTTTTATTGACCATGTCAGTTCTAGGCTACTCTCTGACTGGAGTGTGGTATTTTTGTTTAACCATAATTAAATTTGCATGTAGTTTGAGCTCATTTACTCATTTAAAACATTCAGTGAGAAATTGGCTTAAAACGTCCCGTGACTGTTATCTTATTTATTTGACCCCACAGATACCAGAATTAAAGAAAGACATCTGTATTCCAGATTATTGCTGTCTTGGTGAAGGAGATGAAGATGATATTACTATAAATGCATGGTTTGGACCTGCAGGAACTGTATCTCCACTTCACCAAGATCCTCAGCAGAACTTTCTGGCTCAGGTGACCGCGACGCAACTGCTTTCCGAATCTGCTTACCGTCAGTCACCTGATCACAGCTTGCTAATCACATGGCTTTTCCTTGCATATATAAATCAGGTGGTGGGAAGCAAATACATCCGCCTTTATTCTCCTGAAGACACGGACAAGCTGTATCCTCACCCGTCGCAGCTTCTTCATAATACCAGTCAGGTGGGATTCACAGTCCATCCACACAGGAAACACATGTTGAGGATAAAAATGAATTCAGTACATCAGGTTCCTGATTTCTTCTGTGCAGGTGGAAGTTGAGAACCCAGACTCAAAATGCTTCCCGGAGTTTGCCAAAGCTCCATACCTGGAATGTGTGCTCCAGCCTGGAGATGTGCTGTTTATCCCTGTCAAACACTGGCACTATGTCCGGTCACTAGAACTCAGCTTTTCTGTCAGTTTCTGGTGGTCGTAACTTCCGATTCCTAATAAATTAAAACACATATTTATCATTTATTCTGCTGAAGTGGGATCAGTTAAGAGTTTTTAGCTAATGCTAAACTAATTGTCACAAATGTTAAACTGCTGATTGCTCCGTTAGCTTTGGACACATGCTGATAAATAGCTTGATAAGGTAAACAGCCATTATGTGGAAACCTACCTGCAGCAAAAGCTTAAAACACAACAGGTGTACGTCATGTTGTTAAATTTGTTTCTTGTTTTGAAATGGACTCATTTAATTGTGTTCTCAGCCTCGTTTTCACAGAAGTCCGACTCTGAGTGGCTTCCATAATAATTGGGAATGAGGCAAGTCTTCAAATCTTATAACCAGGTTGGGTTCAGGTGCAGCTCTCAGGAGAAACGGACAATTGGAGACAGCCAAACTGGTAACAAATGATGAGACCCACTTAAAATCCTTTAGAAAGTTTCACTTGATAACTCTTCCCCTCCCTGTACCAGAAATACAATAACTAATGACAAAGACAGCGGCACACTTTAAACTCCGGTCGTGCATCTCACAGGTCCATTTCAATCAACTCTGCTTATTACAGCTATGATATGAGGATGCGACAAAATTAAGCGAATCCAGCCTGCACATTTGATCTGCTTTCCAACCAAATACGCAGTGAGATAAAGTGGTGCTGTGGGAAATCAAGGCGCTGTTAGCCTGGTGAAGCTGAAGAGTTGTGGGAACACTAAACAACAGCTCAATAAACCGTAACAGGAAGCATATTTTGCCGACCCCCACATAAACCTGCCTGCATATATATGGAGACATTAGAAAAACCCAAGTCTTATGCGAGTCTTCTGTTTCCTTATCTCTGCTGTTCTGGTGATGATGGTTTATACATTAAACCTGCTACTGTTCAGGTAATAGACTTATCCCAACCTAGTTACTTTCCTTACAAGGTTATCTGAATCCTGTCAGGATTTCATTCTGAGGGTAAACACTGTATTCTTTTATTCACCCTTCAATACCTTGTAGATAATAAATAAGTGGCATAATTGACTTAAAATCTGAAGAACCTGCTTACACTCATTATAATATAATCAATATTCAATTACAGATGAAGTAATGTTCAGTAATTCAGGGTCTCTAACCTCTTCTCTTAAACTTGGACCTTGCAGAGTTCTTTTTTATTAATTGCCTCATTGATTTTTACATAAATCTGTCAAATCTTGTGGACATGGACCAACTTTCTTTGAGAAGATAAAGAACATCCAGGCAAAACTTCGAGTATTGTGACGGAAAAATTGCCACCACGACAGCTTAAGCATCGTTGGGTGACATAAAACCAACTAAAGACTGTGGTTGTCCAATACAAAGATTGAGTCCTTTATCTTTTATGTCTGCATTTTCTGAGTTATTTATATAAAACTCTTCTTGTATTTAAGTCAGTTTTCAAAATGCATAAAAACTTTATTAAAGATTTCACAAAATAAAAGCTTAACATTCATATGCATAATGTACAAAACAAAGGGTAGTGATTGTCAGGCAATAGTATAATTTATACTCATAATGAGGAGGTTTAAATGAAAGTTTAGACCAAACTCTTCAGCATAAGTGCAGACGTTACATCAAACCTGAGCTGGAAGCAACGGGAAGCACAAGGCAGGTTATGTGGTTAAACCAGTCAGACCAGGACATTACGACTATGTAGTGGAAAAAGAGATAAAAGGTTAACCTTCATTACTGTGTTATTTTGATTAATAAGGACATAAAGTGTATAAAGCACATTTAAGCACCATGAGATCCATTTAATATTATTACAATGTCTTCAGAAGCCATCTTGGTTTCTGGAGTAGCATCAATTCTGCGTCTCACTATTCTAAGTTCAGTGTCATCAAAGTCTCTAAGAGGCCTTTGTTGTATTAGGATGGAAAAATGTTTGAAATAAGTTAGCATGAAATAAAAGAAGCCGGGTTTTTTTCTTTCCCAACCCACATCCTACCAAAAAGAAGAAGAAAAAGCTTCTATCTCGGAAAGCGATCGATGCTGAAATGGACACGTCGTCTTTCTAATCTTGTAAATCCACAGAGAAATCCTGCATCCTCTCCACCACAAAGAAGCAGAGTGTTCCGGCGAAGCCCAGGATGACCATCAGCAGGAGCTGCCACATCAGCAGGAGGTACCCGCTGTAGAAGAACGCCACCGCCGCACTAACAGACTGAGACATGCATAAAATGGACTGCTCATTAAAGAAAAGGCGCTCTGGCAATACACCATTTAATCACGGTACTAAAGTTAGATTCATACTCTGCACGTAAAAAAGTTTCAAATTTAGTCTATTTCTTTGTAATGGACTAAATATATTCTAATATTTATAAAGCAATTTCAGAAAATATCCCAAATCCTTGGGTGTAATCTCACAATAGGCAAACTTTGCAACAAAAACCAGTGGGAAGGTAAAGCAAAAGCCTCCATGCTGCAGCATTTCCTTTTTAATAAGGCTTCAGGTGCATTTATTTCACAGTTCACAGAACATCTTGACTGAATTTCCCTCTGCTCTGCTAACAATGTCTGAGAACAAGCAGCTGAGGATTACCTGGATGAATTTGAAGATGGCAAAAGCAGGCGTGCTTTGCTCTGCGTAAACATGGCCGAGGATGCTGTAGAGCTGTGTGTTGAAACAGCTATCTCCCAGTCCGAGCAGGAAGCTGCACAGCAGGGCTATGGATACACTGAGGGAAGGCAAAGTTCGTCTAAAACCACAACAAAATCTCCTTTATGTTCAATTATCAAAGAAATCTCCTACCTAGGACTCAAATACGGGTTCATTTTGGTTGTTTCAACAACGACGGGGGCATCGTTAGGGATGTTGAGAAAGATTAAATAGGAAGCGATGAAATGGACGACCATCCCCAGAAACACCACGGAGGTTCGTCTGAAGCGACTGTTCTTACACAGCAATCCGAAGAAACCCCCACCTGATTGGTAACAGGATGCTCCGTGTGACCTCAAAGACCTTCAGTGACTTTAAATGACCTGAAATTGCTCAGAGGAAAACAAACCCACCTACTATTTCACCAATGCCTACCACAATCCCAGAAATCCCAATCAAGCCTTTAGCCGCTTCTCCGAAGTGCGTCGTTGCTCCAATGCACGTTCCATACACACCGCTGTAGAAAGATAGCTCGAGACCTGGAGAACAGGGAGTGTGTGTCGGGCTGTAGCTGCAAGTCTTTTAACTGGAGGCTGAAAGATGTGCTACATTAATTCATTGGTCTTACCGCTGTATGCCATGCAGGGACTCAGGAGCATTATAGTTTTAGTCTTCAGCAGCTGCACCATGGTTTCTGAAGGGAAGGAGATGCAATACTGATTTAAATAGCTACAAAAAGACCTATTTCTGTACCTTTTTTACCTCTCGGATAAAAATGCCGACATTAAGGACCATTTCCCCTCTTACAAAATAATGTTCAGTGCTAGTAAAATAATAATGATACGCTAAAAAGATGCAGACAGAAAAACACAGAAGAAGAACTTCCATTCAGCTGGTAGAGACAATTCAGATCCTAAAGCAGAAATCCCTGCAGGTTTGTTTATAGATGCCTCGATGCCCTTTTCCTGACATGAATCAGCAAGCATCTTTGATAAACCTGATATCTTCAAGGCAGGTGTACACAAGTCTAACATGCACGCAAGATACACACAAGACAAAACACAATCTGATCATCCAAACAACTTAGGGCAGCATTGAAGGCTGGGACAGGTGCAACAGAGTTTCCAGTTGACAAACGGAAAGATAATTTTGAGATAAGCTTGTGCTCAGGCGGTTTCTGTGTGCGTTGTGATGCTGGGAGATAACCATCTACATGACTGTGAGAACAGAAACTGCCTGCAAACGCGGGTTGCTGGCAGAAAAAGAGCGAGACTTCGATATCTACAGTGCAAACTTATTAGAAGAAAGGGATACATCATGATTCTATATGTGGCAATCACAAAAAGCAGAATAGCTTTTTTTTTTAAAGGTCAGACTCACTATAAACATGTCTTTAACTTAAAAAAAAAAACAATTTTTGATGCAAGTTAAGAAGCATGACATCCCTACAGAGGCTGTTCAGACCTGGTGGTAATGTCCACCATCACTCATACATGGATCTCATTTAGCTGCTCTGTGTCAGCTGAGCATCACAACACCACGCCGTTTCATTGTGGTGTTTCAGAGAAAATCATAAATCGGACACTGAACTAAAACCGAGCGTTCTGATGAGCCGAAACAGCAGAACTGGAAAAAATATGGAATTATTTACAGACACATTAAAAAGCTCAGGCTAACGGATCTGAAATGAGGGAAGGAGCATAAAAACGGGATTTGCAATGATGCTGAGATCATCGGCACACCTGTAACACGCACAGAAGCTCATAAACGTTGAAACTCCTGTGCAACTTCGCTTTGCACACGGGTCTCTGGAAAGATGAGGTATTTCACAGAACAGGCAGGTCACTTAGGTGGAAAGCCTTTAGGTAATCTACTCGCCTTTTTCAGTCAAACTTCCATTTTTCTTCACAGATTGCTGATGCCTCATCTCCAATGAGCTGGCAGCTCCACCTGATTTTGAATGTTCACCCTTATAAATCAGGTTTGCATGTAAACATTGTTCAGAAAGTGATATTAAAATATAGTCAGATGTGAGGCTTTGGCTGTCACCTCACAGGAGCCTAAAGGATCTTCCATGTCATGCTCATGTGCTACGTTTCTCCTCTGCCTAAATGCATCAATCCAGCTGTAAATAAGCGTTCTGGGGTTCAGAACTGTTATGTGACTTCCAAAACTCATTGCTTTGCTTGCTGTCTGCAGAAATGTACATCATAGAAGATGTTAGATGTTTTTGTGTGTATATGTGTGAATAACTGATCCTGTTTATATTGAACCTGCTTTTTGTACAACCAGGAAAGCAAAAGAATAAAATAACAGCACTGAGATTAATCTGCTTGCATGGAGTCGCATCAGGTCGCCACAAGCTCTCAGAAGGAGCTACCGGGAAAAACTGTGTTCAGGTTATTGTGAAAATGCAGACAGAAGTGCCATGAACTACCTCTAAATCGGACCTGAGTGATTGGATCTGAATGTACATACAGTGCTAAAAAAAATAATAAAGGGAGCACATAATCATTAGCATTTAACAGCAAGTCACTCCCACTTCTAGGATATCAATCTGTCCAGTTAGGAGGAAACACTGCTTGTGAATCAGTTCACCTGCCGTTGCATTAATGGACAACAGATGGAAATGAGAGATAATTTGCAAAACAACCACTGAAAAAGGAATGGCTCACAGACCAGTCCCCTGCTTATATCTTTTTATCACTTTATTATGTTTATATTTTGCCACCGTTTTCACCATAACATGAGGTGGTGTCTGCAATCCATGAAATCTGCTCAGGTAGTGCTGCTCATCCAGGCTGGCCCATCAGTGCACCTGTGGCGAGACGAATGGACGCGTCTCTATATAGTCATACTATGGGTATGGAAAAGATACCAGGACACTAGCCAGTAAACCAGGAGATGTGGAGGGGAGTTGTAGGAGGACAATAAGCCAGCAGACTTTATGTAAGGAGGAACAGGAGCAGCAGATGTGCATGCATCTGCTCAAACTATCACAAACTGACTTTATGTTGGTGGAAAGAGGGCTCAACGTCCACTAATATGATGTGTTCATGGTACAACACCGTGTACAAATTCACTATTACAGCCTGGTGCTTTTCCCACTTTTCCCACATATTGAGAACATGTGACAGATGCGAGTCTGATGATGCCATGGAAAACAATCTGCTGCCTGCAACATCCTCCTCTCTGACTGGTTTGGCAGTGGGTCAGTGATGGTCTGGGGAGGCATTTCCTCAGAGGGTCATGTGCTAGCCAGAACCACTCATTTGTACCAGGATGAGATTCTGATGCTGCAGTGGGACCAGAGTTCTATCTGCTGCACGACAAAGCTCAGCCTCATGTGGTTAGAGTATGTCAGCACATCCATCACTACCCAGGCATCGACGCTATTGGCTGGCCTGCCCCTTCACCAGACTTGAATCCAGTCCAGCACCTCTCCTTTAATACAATGCTGACATGTCATGTCGCACCACAGACGGTCCAGGGGTTGAAAGATGCCTTGATCTCTGGCAGGACATCTGTCATCTAATCTGAAGCATGCCCAGACGCTGTAGAGTTTGCATAAAGGCACGTGGAGTGCACACACACTAAAACTCATTTTTATCTATCTTAAGGAATTACAGGGAAGTTGGGTCAGCCCGTGTCTGCTTTTACTCTGAAACCAAACCGCTATCAGTTAATGGTTTGCAATTTCCACTGATTGTTGCGTTGTTTTGCTCTCAACATGTTCCTATACCATGGATTGATCTTCAACTGGAAAATTTGCTTCATGAAGACCTGAGATGCGCAATGTGTTCCCTTCATTTTCTATAACAGAAATAAGTCATGTCCACTAGTGTTTGTATCCTTTGGGTTTGAAATGGTGGTCTGGGTTACATTTGGACACCTTCTTTCAACTGTTGCTGCCACATAAGAACCTCAGATCTGCAGAAATGTTAAGCTGAATATTAAGCATCTGAGAAGTATACACGATGCCAGGATGAAGGTTGTCTCAGTGTAACGGTGAAATGAAAGAGGATGAGCTGAATCCCTCGCTTTAGCTGCTTTTAATGTCTTCACAACATTTGGGAAAGCTGCAGGGAGCTTACGTGCTTCAATTTGTTTGACCTTAGCAAACTGAGGTGTGCCGACTCTGGATCCGTCCTGTTGGCTCTGGTTGCCTTTTAAAACGGCCTCATCTAACACATTAAGCAAGCTGCACAATTTTATGTTTTAATGGAGCTCACAAGCACTAAACACAAAATATGGGAGGTAGCCAGGAATATGATGTTATGCATCATAAGACAGACAGACAGACACACACACACAGAGTCCATGGATGTATTAGCATCAGTAGAGTTACTGCTTGATGTGTGCTTGATGTTTATTCAGGCTTTTATTCTGAAACGGGCTCTGAATAAAAACTGCAGGGATGTTATAAGCTTCAGTTTGTGTGTTTGTTGTCAACAGAAGCATGCCAACACCTCTGCAACATCACAAATCAATTATGCTACCCCTCATTACCTCTCCCTTATTATTGCCTCTTAAAAGTCATCACAGTGAATGTGCTGAATATTAAAACACGTTCAGGTCTGAAATAATGACACAGTTCAGGTCGCTGAATATATTTGGGATATGTCGGAAAGTCGGCTGACGGTGTGACGTGAATTTGCATATAGAAGTTAACCCGAGATCACTGGTGTTTTAGGATGCCTTGAAATATCAGTCAATCCTCAAAAACCTACTTTTAATGAGAATTTTGCACTTTTCTCTGTCTAACAATCTGATTAGTCATTTCACCAGCACTTTGCATGCGCTCTTTATCTTTTGCCCTTTCATCATAAGGAGAAGAATGAAACAGAGATGTTCATTAACGCTAAACAAAAAAGAAGCTTTTAATTGTCCAATTTAAACTCTATTTCCTCCATTCATTATCTGTAAAATGAATGCAGTAGATGGACATATCCCAGATAATGTTTCAGTAGGATATAAGAATACTACAAAGTATTTTTTATTCCAAAGTACAGACATAACTTACTGAATTCGGACTTGGTATCCTGCAAAGCCGTATTTGCTCTGTTCTTGTACCTAAACAACAGAAATGATATCAATATTAACATCTGCAACAGTGAAATGCATCAATCTAATTGAACAGAAAACACTGTGAGGTGTCTGCTGAGTAAATAAAGGATTTTCACAACCAAAGAAAAGGGTTATTCCACCCAGCAGGCTTTCTTGGAATCTGTTGGAGTCATTGTTTAGTTTCAGACTCAGCCAATAGGGTAAGACCAGTCCTGGATCAGTCGGACACCCTAAGCAGTTTTTACAAAAGAAAATGTGTTGCCTCAAGACAGAAACACACAAAGAGAATACATTGAAGCCAAGTTAGTCTATATGACCGTAATATTGCACTGTCATATTTTATACTATAGGGCTATTTAGAGTCCCGTACTCTTAGTCATGGACTTTTCCCCTGACTTCCAGTTGTCTTTGATTCAAACTCCATTTTTCATCACATGGTTTGACTCAACTTTGTCCAGATTCATGAAAATTCAAATGTGTCACTCTCAAAGAGAGTCTCCATTCCAGCTGCCCTACATCTGCCTGATTGCACCCTACTCATGTCGAGTGCTATGATTAGGCTTGACTCTGTCAAAATTGCATCGATCGAGAGAAAATTGGTCAGTGTCATTTTGTGAAGGACAAGAACAGTTTAAAACTTCGGCACAGCTGCGGCGTCAAGTCACCTTGAAGATGCTCGCAAATCTTTGCTGGGCTATTTGGAGAAAGACCATGCTTTGGGTGGTTTGGTAGCATCTTACGAAAAGCAGCTTAAAAACCTTTTGTTTGTTAGTTTTTGTATATTTATGGTGGATTTTGTGAGACCACAGTGAAAAGGCTGTAATTATCTAAAGGACGGGGTCATTTACATTGTGCGTGTTGAGAGCAGCGACTGCCCCTCCTCTTCAGAGAGCATCTCTTCTTCACGATGGCCCTTTCTCAACACCAAGAAGCAGAGTGTGCCGAGGACAGAGGCGACCAGCAGAAACAGAAAAATATTCCTCCTGCTGATGTCTGAAAGTGGGAGATTAAAACAAACTGCTTCATTAAAATGCAGCAGATATATTGAGGCCATTAAGCTCAGGCTCAATCAGAATAACCAGTCGCTTACATAATTATATTTTACGTGCATCGTTTTGCAACATTTTGCTTTTGCAGACACATCAGTAACCGCTCAAGTCTGACCATACCTGATATCTCTGTTTTTCCGTTCCAGTCCAAATAGATGTAAAGATTGCCAAACACCATGCTGCAAATAAACAGTGCAAATTAAATTTCATCAGTGGCGTATTGCACACAAAACTGACACATATGGAACCGCTGATGGGTGAAATCCCAGCACCTCCAGTGATTTCCATCATCATCATCATCAAGGTTACAAATGGGTTTTCACCCAGGTACAGCAACATATGTAACATTACTCCCTTAAGGTGCTTTTAGCTATGACCAATCCCAAACTGATACACAAAATCCCCGTTTCTGCATTATATAATGCTCTATATATTCATTATATGCCATATTATTTCAGTGTCAGCATTCTTTGGGTGAAATTTATGCAGCAAAGCAGCCTTAAAACCCCTACAATAGGCTCTCTGCAGTGCATCCATGTGTCATCATTTAGTACAATTATGGCAAACGCCAGCTTTTTAGCATCATGTACAGTGCTGCTTTTTTTTCTTTAAGAACAATCTGTGTCTGCATTAATAAGCAAAACATCATCAGGTTTTTACACAAGTCCTAGAGATGGATAAATAAATTAAGATAAAAAATATTGTATCATAAAATTGTATATGTTTATATTTTATATATTATACCATTTTTTTTATCTAATTCGATTCATTTAGCAATCTGGAGAACTCGTGTGGTAAAAGCACATAAACTTTTAGGACAGGTGCTAAATTGGAAGGTGATATTAAAGCTAATGATTGCAAAATAATGGAAATACGAGGTGTGAGCAGGTGATGGGTTAAAGCACAAGATCTGTCTGATTTTAATAAGTGGCAATTGTGTGCACAGACTTTTCATGGACTTCAGATACATACTTGTCAATAATTATGTTACAAATCTTTCTGTCTTGGATTCCACCATTTCAGTCAGATCGAGTACAAATGCAGGAAATTCAAGATCATTAGCCTCCTAGAAATGATCGTTTGGAAAGGTCAAAAGAGGAAGATTTGGAAGAGCATGCAAAGCTTGATCAGCTAAAGGTCTCGCTCACACTCGCCCGTTTTATTATTCTTGAGTCCAGAAAAATGAGACATCTTTGATTTTCATTTAGAAAATGGGAAAAGAAATAAGAAACAGAGGAAAATAAGTAAAGTAATAATTGTTTTTTCTTTGTGCTTTGAAAATGACCTGTAAATTCCATCTGACCTGGTAAAAATGAAACATATGTGAATCAGCAGCTTTTTTGTTGTTGTAGTAAATGAATGCGATCTCCACAGATACATCAGGTCAGATATTCCCATAATAAAATACTGTTTAAAGAGTCATTGTCTCTCTTCCCCTTTTGTGAATGTCCAGAAATATCTTCCACTGAGAGACTTTGCCTTACCACCCTCCTAGTTTTGCTTAGTTGTGATTTTTTTAACTCTGAATTTATTCTGCTTGTCTAACGTTTATTTAAAATCCCTACCAGACATACAGACAGGTGAAAATATTGGTTACGACCCCATCGAATGAAAAAATGCTGTATTTTTTTTCCATGTTTCTTAGCTGTGAAACACGGAGGCTGTAGTATTATGGTTTGGGCTGGGTTTGACACATCTGGGACTGGACGTCTTAGCGTCATTGATTCAAATTCTCAATTATGCCAGCGTGTGTTAAAGGAACATATCAGGGTATTCGCTTTTGAACCCAGGAAAAGGTTACTTATTCAGCAAACAAGCCGTTTATACTAAATAATGACGAGACACATCCCTGTCCTTTAATGAAATAAAAATGATGTGGACCTGAAGTGAGCAGTTCATATGCAGAAACCAGATGGGAAGCTGCTTAGTACAATGAAATAGAAATAGAGCTTGCAAACACTCCAAAGACCTTTTGCCAGCTCTATAACTATTTATCATTTTCCTTGGTAGACACAGCTGACAGCTAATCAGCTATTTTTAGCTGATTAGCTAATATTTTAGGTCCTATGCCAGTCAGGAGCTTGAACACATGCACTCAAACACAACAAATGTGTTAACATCTCCTCACTTTTGCCTGCTACAAAACAAGAAGGAATATGGAAAATGTTCTATGTTAAACAAGGAGCAGGAGATGAATGAACAACATGACTTTTGTTTCCTTCACATGACTCAGACGTCATAAAAAACAAGGAAAATCACTGAGTCTTATCATAATTAGGGCACAAGTGTGTGAGATTTAGCAAAGTTAAACATTTTAGCATTTAATTATCATACCCTCATGTGCAATTAATTATGTACTTCAGATTTTGTGGATCTCAAACCTCTTTGGGTCTTTCAGAGTTTTAAAAATGTGACCTTTAATTAAAGTACTCTTATTTGGACAATCAGTGTAATGAAAAAAAGATGAAGAGTGTCGTGTTAGCAGAGAAATGATGTTTGATAGGCAGGAAAAGTGGACTAGATTTATTTTCAAATACAGTTTTTTAATAAAGTAAAACACTGATCTAAATTTCTGCATGGCCTTTTTCAGTCTTTAAAAGTGGTTTTATTTGACTTATTGGGTTAACAACAGCAAGGCACTACTATGTCTGTCTGATGACAAATCCAGCTTAAGCTAAATAAATAAATAAATAAACCAGTATTTTCCCTAAGAGTCCTAGGGAGGCATAACAGGGGTTATTCATGAAAGACAACAGGCGTTTTCAGTGGCACTCTGTACTTTTTGTCTGCAGGCTGTGAAGAATTGAATCATAAGTTTCCTGTGGCAGTGAATACCGCTGTGGAGTCACATTAGCGTCGCTCTATTGGGAGCGTTGTTAACAGGTGACAGCTAAAGTAATTATAATACTAATTCAATTTGCATATTTTAGCAAATACAAACTAAGTGTTTAAGCTAGTGTAAAAGACAAACAGGCCAAATACATCAACGAAAACTTCTCAAAAGTTGATTTTCTTTCTTCTTCTTTGCTTTTGTTGAAGGAATGGCATTTTAAACTGATTTCTTTTTAAACAGAACTCATTAAATCATCCTGTTAAGATGAAAAACAAGACATAAAACTCAAAATTAAAGGATCTTAAAATATAAAAGCAGTGGCAAACGGTGTTTTATGTGCAGTAAAAGCAAATTATACAAATGGATCAACACAAATTAGGGTATAAAAATATCAAGTGGGGTACCTCAAGGGTTTATATTAAGCCTACATTATTCATAATGTATATGAATGGAATATGTAAAATATCTCAGATTATTACATTTGTACTTTTTGCTGATGAAACCGATCTCATATGAACAGGGGACAGTTTGGGAAAACTTTCAGCACAAGTACAGGAAATAGATAAAATAGTTGGTTTAACAAAAAAAAATTATCTTTGAATTTGAAAAAAAAAAAATCTCATGACGACAGTCACTGAGCTGTCCTTTAGGTTTATTCATAAAGTCATTTTCCTTATGTGAGTATTTTGTGCGTCAGGGGGCATGTGTCTTTGCTTTTTGTACTTTCTATTCATTTATTTAGATAATTTGCTTACTTCTGCTGCTCTTGGCATTTGTCAGTGGTTGACTCTGTGGGATACCACATCCTTTGATTTATTACACAGATGTAGCAGATGGAATAGTATCTGGTTGGATTGCAGTGTTTCCTTTAGCAGTGTCTATCTTTTTTCTATTCAGGTTGTGTTTACTTTCCCTTTTCCTTTCTCTGTTTTTTTTCCAGTCGGGTCCAGCAACAGGTATTAATTTAAAATAAATAATGAACAAATAACCTAATTACAAAGATGATATCTGTATATACCCATATATAAATGAAGATCTTGACAAAGTAAATTTGCTCAGCACAATCCAGCAGGCAGAGCATCTTTCTACCTGCTTTAATGCTGAAAAAACATGTTTAAAAGGAATCATTTGGATGTTGTGAAATCCCTATACCAATTCATATTACTATTGCAGATACAATTATTAAAAGAAAAACTCAAAATGTATTTTAGGAGTCAGAATTGATAAAAAACCTACCAGGAAACCACATGTTAATCACTTGCAAACTAAAGCTGCTAAATGTGTAGGACTGGTGAAAAGAACAAGCCGTTTACTGGATCAAAATGCCATCCTTTTATTATATCATTCTTTTGTCATGGCATATTATATTACTGTGTTTAAGTGTAACTATTACAGGACTCATTTATTGCCTCTAGTTAGATTACAATAAACAGCTTTCAGAATATTTCACAATGCCCACTTTAAGGAACACACAAATCCACAGTTTATCAAATTAGATGTTTATTAAAAACTACAGGGTTTAATGAACTTAAAAACTGCTCAGATTGTGTTTAATCTCTTTCAGGACAGAGATGCTCATCATAAATATAATATCAGAGGGGAAAGAAAAACATATACTGACCTAAAATTAGAACCATATTAAAATCTACATGTATTTTGAGGCGTGGAGTGGCTCTATAGAGTGACTTAACAGATGAATTGTACCATTCTGGTCCAGTGTAAAAAATAAAAAAAACATTCCAAAATTAAATGATGAGAAATTACCTGGGCAAGAGAGAGTGATGCTCTCAGCACAGTGAGTCAGAGGGAGGTGGGTGTGGGGTGTGCGCATGAGCTTTATGTGCAGGTTTGAAATAAATATTTTCTATTCTATATGCATTAAAGGAAAGTAGCATGGTTTATAGAGCACATAAACTGGAGGATTCCTAGATAAAACATTTATTTAACTCAAGTTATTTATGCAAACATCAAGTATTTACATGAACTAATGTAATGCATTTACACCTGCACTGAATGGGCAGAATGCAACAATCCTGTGTCATACCTGCACTGCAGGAGAGCCCAGAACACCCCAGTATTCCTGTTGATGGTGGAAGCTTCTGAGTTTTCCACCAGAAAGTGTCCTTGAGCCGTCCAGAGCACTGTGGGAGGGTAACAGGAAGAGAAAGCATTAACCAGTGAGTTAATCGCCCACATGAAGCAAGAAATTATCTTTCTGTGTAGGTAAGTCTCAGCATACTGTAGCCTAAGGATATGATAAAGATTAATCGCACTGCAGTGGAAGGATACACAGAGGCGGAAAAACAAAGAAAAAAAGGTCTCTAAATATTTTTTCCTCATTTTCCCAGTAAACATTTTTGCATTTTCACTAACATTCATAAATTAAATTCAAGGTGCTGCACACTACTAGGAGACACGGTCTCAAAAACATTTAGGCTGTAATATGGGACGTGCTGTTTATAGCAACTCAGCCGTGATAATCCCTCTATGCATGATTAAACACCACTTGGATTTTTAAACTGAAATAAAACTTGCAAGGGCAGTAAAAGCCAACGGCAAGGCTATACTAAAATAATTGCATATCTTAGTATTGTGAGTGAGGCATTCTTAATACAATGTATTCTGCATTCATGTAAATGGAATCCAGCTGGGCATAGGTTATTAGACTTTTGGTTAAACTAAAAACAAATGATTAGATCTTTACAACTCTACGAGTCATATAGGATTTTACTGTTTTAAAAGCATTTCAAAAACAAAAAATATTCCTAATTTTGTGATACATGCATAAACAAACAACAAATACTAACATCAGAAAAAAATGTATTTAATCTAAAATTCTGACCCGTTTCAACAAAGATTTAATTTATGAGCGCTGTAAAAAGTAGTGAGAAAGCTTTACATCTCTTTCTCTTCTGTTTTTAGTTTTGTTATTTCTATTTTGCTATTATGCAATCATAAAATAATTCAATAAATGGACATCTCCCCCCCTCAAATGCACTTATTCTATGAAATTGATCATATGTGACATGCCACATTATGAGAGGGAAACTTACTGGCTGCTCCGATGCCAATGAGGACAGACATCAGGTAAAAAGACCATGTGGATGGGATGATGAAGACTGCAATGTAACCACTTGGCAGAAACACAGTGATAAGAATTATCTTTAGTATTCCTTTAGTACAATGTAATCAGCACAGTCATGTTTACCTGTAAAGCAGACCACTCAAAAACATGGTCAGTTTTGCTCCAATTACTGTAACAACTGATGGTGCAAGCAGGTTGGAAAAGGAAAAGACTCCATAGATGATCCCAAGACTGTAAAGGGAAGAAATATGGCAAAACATTATGATCCCCAGCTTGCCTAAAGGTTTGTAAAATTAGGTTTATTTGTCTGTTTTACCTGTGATATCCACTCCCACTGATTGTAGAATTTCCCAGACCTTTCACTACAGTTTGCTGTAAATTGTGGGGTAAAATGTTAGACTTTAAAAGGAAAATAAAAAGGAAAAATGGGTCATAGCAGTCTGATGACCTCAAGTTAGTTAATGCATCCGGTGATCATTTCCCTGACCATTTAAGAAAATCAGAAACACGAGATGCGCCTGATTCTCCTCTCATTGCCCTGCTCTGTACTACTCATGACACATCTGTTGTCTGATAGTTTGTTTTTTGTATCTGCGCTGAAAACAAATATGCTTTATCGATAACATTATACCCAGGATTCAGCACAGTGTGCTCTACGTGACCTAGTAAAAAGCCTTTAAGAAAGAAAAACACTGACAACTTTGAAAACAAGTCTGAGGAGTGACAGCAAAGTTTGTGAACTTACTTCCACGTTCCCACAGGTGGTAAAGGCGGTGAAAATGAACAAAAATCCCAAACCTAAAATCACAACGTTGTAAGTCCTTCTGTCTGCCATGCTGTCTTCTTAATAGTCCTAATATATCCTAACTTTTCTGCGGCTTATGTTCAGTCGATTAATATTAACGCTTAAGGTTCCCATATAGATTTGAGTAAAACCATCTTTACAAAGTCGCCACAAGGTTAAAAGTTGACTTTACTGTTAAGAGTTTAATGCGCAAAAAGAAACAAGAAGAGTGCACAGCACGAGATGAATCAGACAGTAGTGCAGTACTGTTATTAAGGACATCTGCCTCCTTTATAGAAAGTACACATGACAACTTGTGACTTTAATTACGAGCAGTTTTCCTTTTTTCCTTCCTTTCCTTTTTATTCAGGGTTCCTCTCTATTATCGTCACGCTTTCGCCATGCTTCTTCTTCTTTTAACTAATTTGTGCAAATGTACACAAATGCTGCCATCTAGAGGTGACAAATGGGAAACGTTCCCAAGTGAAAAGCGTGTTTTGAATCCACTCTATTAAATATTCATTTAAAAAGACAATTTAATATCTTTGTTGACTTTTGTTTTATTTACAAATAATCTGAAAATCCCTATTTGACGTCACCAGTAACGTACATCTGTATGCTTTTGAGGCTACATCAAAGAGGCGTAAAGCAAGATAGTAACATCCATCCCCTTTGCGTCTGCTAAATCTTTTCAAAATCCACCGCAAAACTTTTTTTTTACTATTTCGTTTATCTAAATAAAAACGTCATATTTAAATAAGATTGAAGTGACTGTTTTCCATACTTATAGTTAAGTTAATCCTAAAAAAGGGGGACTTTTTACAGATGATACGTAAAATGCGTGCGCATGTGGATTCTCGTTCCGCTGGACTTAAACAACAAATGTTTTAACATTGTTTAGATGATTGTTGTTGTATTTACGTTGACATTTTAAATTAAATGTATAAATCTGTTTGTTTATTTATTTTACAGGTATGTGTTGTTATCACACGTGGATGCTCACATTAGCAATTATTCGACTTTTATTTCCCGTATGATACGCATCCTGCTTCCTGTATTCTCTTTTCCACAACCTACAACAGATTGTACACAATCATCATGGCGACCCAGGATGGTGGGTATTGAGAAAATGTAGCAGAATTTTCTGTATATGTTTAATTTAAAGCATTCTGATGCCTATTCAGCAATGCCTGCTTTCAATACACTTTTTAATATATTCCGTTAAAGACTGTGTGTAATATTAATGTAAATTTCTCCGTTGCGATTTTCTTAAACTGTTCAGTAGTGTTTTAGCTAGCTAACGTTAACGATTGCTAACGTCATTTACGTTCATTCTGTTTATGGCAGACTAAGATCAATGATACAAGAATTACCCTTTAATGGATTTACTCTAATAGATTATAAGTGTTTAGGTCCTTACTAAGTAACTCAACGTTATGAATGTTATCCAAAATACCAGCAAACTGTTTTCGTTAACGCAACCCTTCTTATAACCCTTGAGGGAAAAAAAATAGAAGAAAAAATACGATTTTTGGCCTAATTTACTCTGATTTATAAATAATTCTTTTAAATGAGTTTGTGGGTTTTCTTCACAGTTATCATATACGCAGTAAACAAAAAAAACTTTACTATGAGAGAAAAGAAAGTGGTGGAAAGAGCTAGAAAAGCCATGAGAGAGAAAGTGAGTAAGAAGGTAAAAACGAAACTAGACTTCATCGCAAACATCATATTCTTTACTAACTAAAACTTAACATTGTGTATACATACAGGTAGCAAGGGGTCATTAGTTTATAACCCCAAAACAAGCTCTTATAAAGTCTTTTGTATGGTGAGCAGCAGCTTATACACCTAGCATGTTCTTTACCTCAAAACTGACTTATAGGGAAAGTTTTTTTCAATATCAAAGAAAGATTGTTTTATTTCAGGCTTTTTTTTTTAAATATATTTGGAAAATACATGGTTGATTTCTGGGATAGGAGACGTGTTATTTTCTAATTTAAGTCTTTTCTCTCCATTTCATGGCTATATTAGAATATTGTTGAGTTTTCCTCTGTTGGTCAGTAATTGACTATGCATTTTTGATACCAATTAAAATTTTAATCTGATATTAGCTGCACTTCATATGTGCCATTTACTCTGTGATATAACAGTTTTTGTTGTCTTATGCTCACATTTGGGAAAACAGTGGTTCACCTGTATGAAAAAATACTGTAAACACCTTTAGCAAGAATCTGTGAAAGACAATACTTTTATCAGTAAATCTTAACATTTCTGATGAAAACAATATAGTGCTTTTGTTACTATAGGATCGCAGACGTTTTAGTCTGTTTCTTTAGGGGTGAAATACTTTGCTTTTTTTTAGTGCCAGATGTTTTAGGTACTTTATTCAACATCTTGTCTGCACAAACATGCTAAAGCAGCTGTTGTGATATTCTGTATTAACATTAACCCTCTTTCACTCATGCACATCCTTCTGTTGATCCGATGGCTACTGAATCTGTTGGCACCATTTGTAAATAACCATTTTGCTACTTTTCACTGGCCACATGTTCATAACAAGTGCAAACCACTGCAGTGACATTAATGGTCAGGCACACACAGCAGTGGTTGTCAGTTTGACATACGATCAGGTGTTCAGAGGAATTTGACAGGTCACCTTACTGAGAAAAACCAGCACTGTTTAAACTTTCTTCTCCTGTGGTTTTATCTATAGTAAACAGCTGCAGTAGGTTTTTTTTTTCCTGAATGAGAGTTGTTTCTCTGCTGCAGCTAAAACTTTTGCTCCAGTGTGACCATATGGTAAGGTTATCAACTGCCTCCATTCTCCCGTGTGTTGTTTCAAACAGCGCTGTATGTTTGTTAAGATAAATGGTACGAGTTCTCGTAGTAAAACGTGTTTTACGAGGGGAAAAAACACCTCAAATTCTAAAACTGGGATTCAGCTTCTGTTCTGATAAACAGAGTTTAAAATTGTGGCGAAGGTATCCTCAGCTGAGATCAATGTTATGCCTTTCTTAGAACTTTTCAATCAATTGTTTTAAATTAATTTTTAAAATAAAACCCACAGGCTTGATTATTAAAAAAAGATAGTGTTACCCACTTTACCCAATTAGCATGCTAATGCTGTGTTATGATCAGACATGATTAATTTAGCTGCACTGTTTAATGCTGTGAAATCTGT
>JBAMIG010000022.1:14402718-14416718 GCA_037177335.1 Kiunga ballochi
TTTGTGGTCAATAGTGTCAAAGGCAGCACTGAGGTCTAACAGAACCAGGACTGAGATCAATCCATTATCTGCAGCTAATAACAAGTCATGAATTACAGAATGTTTGAAAGTTATTTTGAATGTCTGGGTTTTTGCCTAAAATGTTTGTTTTTTAAATTTTAAATCTATATAAAGATAATAATTGTAGCCTAGATGGGCCTCTTGGGACTACTTTAGAAATACATTTGATAGTAGGACGTTGAAATTGTTGCTAGTGCTAATAGAAATGGTGAAGTTGCAGGAGGTTCTTGCTGATATTTGACTGGGATGTAATAATTCAGTTCGCACAGCACATGTTTTTAAAAGGCTTAAAACTTTGTTTGCATATTGAAATAGCAAAGAATACTTTTATAAGAATAGAAGAAGAAAGCTTTGTGTAGTACTCTCAGGAGTGTGTTGTATAATAACCACAGAGCAAATGGTTATTATTGAAATGTAAAAATCTAATATCTCACATAGATGAACGTCATTAAGTCACTAAGCAGTTTTTTCCCTCATTTGCAGGCTTTTCAGTTGGGTCCTACGGAAGCTTCTCAGTATTGGGTCTATTGGGTGCCTGCACAGTTTGTTGATGCAATCAAAGACACAGTCCTTGGAAAATGGCAGTATTTCTAATGTGCCTCTTTTTTGACAATGATGAACTGGGATTGAGAGGATGAACCAATGAAAAATTCAACTGGAGTCAACATTGAGACTTAAGAACTTCTTGGGATATATTTGAAGGAAACTGACGGATGCCTGTGGACTAATAATCATATTCTTTTTAGGTTTTAAAGTGCACTATGTTGGCAGCATTACATTTCTCAGTCCTGTTGATCATTTAAGGTTCTCAGCAAATCCAAGGGAAAACCATATAAAAAATGTACAGAAATTGCTAACACTTTTCTTCATTTATTCTTAAGGAAATAAAATTATTTAATGAAACTGATGCAGGTTTTGTACTCTATTCTTCCACCCATCTTACATCAGCACAAGCTTAGCTTGTTTTGTTTTTTTTTTTATTAAATGTTTTTGTTTTTTTAAGATATATTGCTTGTGAATTTCTCTTAAATTACTAGCTGTAATGTAAACTGGTTCCTTTGTACCACAGTTCTTCAGGAATGGGGGATTGATGCCTGACTTTTTGTCTTTGTGTTTCTGGCAATTCTGTTCTGAGACACACGTTTGCTTCTGTAAGACTTGAGCTGCTGCCCCCGCGACCCGACCTCGGATAAGCGGCAGAAAATGGATGGATGGATGGATGGAGACTCCACACACCGAGTGGAGGAAATGAAGTTAGATTTACAAACCACATTAAGCAATTATTCCAGACTGACTTATTTGTCTCGTTAGCAGACTGAGCTGCAGGAATTCTTTGTAATTATCTCATTTATCAGCATTACAAAGAATGTAGGTTTATTCCTTCAGTCTTGCATGGCACAGATCAGTCTGGTTGTAAGGATGCTCATTTTTGCTTGTGGAGTTTTGAATGAAAAAATGTTTTTAAGCTTGTTTAATGTGTTAATGCTGTCAAAACAGCTTAGTCCAGGGCTAAGTTGCAGAGGCTGGAGCCTATCCTGGTTACTGTACCATACAGATTAACAAGTGTCCAGGTTATAGCAGTTAAATCAATCATTATTTGTAAATGTAATTTTTATTATTTTTAGCTATTTTTTTTTATTCAGTTTTAAGCGTTTTTCACTCTCAAAATGTCCACTTTGGTCATCATTTATAAAATGCACCATATATATTTAGTGTCTACTTTAACTCCTTTGCCGAGGCATCTAGCATTTCTGCTTATCCCGCTTTTAAACATTTACAGGGATATGGTTACCCCTTTTCTGTTGGAGTCATTTGACAAGTAGTCAGAGTAGTAGTAATTTTAACCCTTTAATACAAAACCTATGCAGATTTTTTAGTAAACTGGAAGAATAGATTGTGCTTAAATCCTAATTTCTCTAAAATAGTTTAGAATTTGACACAACTCATGTCTGTACCAGATAAGCTGATTCTGGCAGTTAAATGGGCCTTTTCCCAAAGAAAATTAGACTACACTTTTAGTCTAATTTTATAGGTTCACTGCTCATCAGCAAAGTGCCTTAATTTATTCGGTTATTATTTAGTTATAATCACCACTATTTTATTTTTCAACTGAACTAAATGTGTTATTTAATACTTCAGCTCAGTTTTATTTATTATTTTACAGTTTATCTCCCGCTATTTGAGTTTCTATTATAAATGTGACATTTTTTAAACGAAAGGGTAAAAAATAAGTTTGAGGTATTAAATTATTGTACATCACAGAAAATCTTTATATCTAGAGCTTTTATTTCGAAATATCGTCACCCGGATATTGCTACTCCTGGAAACTACCTCTATTTCCGGTTCAGGCTTGGCGGGATAGAAGAAATGAAAACTTCAGAAGCTGTGCTCCACAGTGAAAATACAGCAACACTCCGCTGATGATGTCTGAGCTAGAAAATAGTGAAACTGACCGGAAACGTGCTCCGCCCGTTAAAGTCCTGTCGGGCCAACTTAGGACGGCGGGGATCCGCGGCGCAACTGACTGCGGGGAGGGATACGCCATCAGAGCGGCTCAGGGGCGCTCCTTGCGTGTATCAATGGTGTGGATGCAGGGGACGATACTAGAAGTTCACCCGGAGAGAAACACCGTGCTGCTGATGGATGAGACGGGAACCTTCACGGTTCAGGGCGTTAATAATATTCCCAGAGGGAAACAATGTTTGTCCCAAGGTAAGTAAAGACTGATGCGTTTAAAGACCGTAAAGGTTTTATTTTTATGTTTCAGTTGTGATGTGACAGCAATTCTCCAAAACCACCTGGTTATTAAATACTCTGTAGGTGGCGTTTTTAAACCTATTCAAACCCTTCGTTTCTTCTGTCTGATTGGTCAAAATTCCTGTCAAATCTGCAGTATTTTCCAGTATTAACGTTGGACTTTGACTTGTGTTGACCTGAAGTGCACAGGAACACAATGGTTTCCCAAAGCCCGAGACCATATCTGTGCATTTCTATTCATCTAACACTTAACAGACTGATGCTGTTTCAGGTAAATATGTGATGGTGATGGGCGCCATCCAGACCCTCTCCCCGGAGCCAGCCATTCGTGCAGTAAAGATGGCTGACCTCTCAGGGTGTGCTGTACTACACAGACAGCTGTGGAAGCTGGAAGTGGAAGACCTGCAACATGTGTTGGCCTGAAAAAAAGAGCTGCAGCTGGAAATCCGGAGGACTACAGCTCAATACTGCAGTGCCTACAATAAGCCTACCTCAACTGACTCACATTTAACATGTCAAGCTTGTATATTGGAGAATTAATGGTAATGCGAAAATTCATATTGTGACATCTAAAATGCCTAAAGTAGCTCCTTCATTTGTATATACTTTGATTTTATGAAATATCAGTTTCACTTGCATTCAGTTTGTATTGATTTGCAGCAGATGCTGCTTAATAAACCTGTTTTCCTGCAAGTGTTTACTAGTACACTGTCTCAGTTTCAAAGTGAAATCTTAACTCAACTGACAAAAAGTTTCAATAGATTAAAAAAAGCTTTATTTGATAAAGTGCCCATATACATTGGAAACACTATTAGATAAATGGAAAGTGAAAATGACCTATGTTGACTGATTAAAACAAAAGAAAGTCAACCAAACTCTCAATTTAAGTAATTAATACTTAAAACAGAACGGTCATTAACATACAAACTGTTTGAAAAGAACTGTATTTTTTTTCCTTTAAGTCAAATCTAAGCATCAGAAAATGTCTGATCAAGGTTTACACATGCTATTTTCATCACCATTTTCAGGTGTTCTACTGAACGATGTATAGCAAAGCTTCAAGTGTTGCCCACTGAACATTTTGCTATTAACTCTCAGCTCTGATCAGAAAACCAGCCACCAATCAGAGGGACGGTCCTGAATGCCCCCCTTTAAAATCATGCTGTGATCAGGCTCTTTCCTGTGTTCAGCAGAGGCTCTCAAGAATGACTTGACTCAAGACTGAATACTGCATTTTCTTTTTGCAAGAGCGTAAATATCATCAGCACATCATTATTTAATGTCTTTAAGCAGAAAACTGTATTTTCCAAAGTCATTGTCATTTGGTGCTATAAGATGATCTTTTCTGGCTTTGGCAAGTTTCATCAAAAGGAATTCCCTGCGCTCCATCCACTCCTTGAGCTCCTGCTCCCCGTGTGCCAACTTACACAAGTCATCCTCGGTGCATGTGCCTTTGAGGAACCTGTCAAGACACAAAATCAAACATGAACCCTTAAAAACTGCTGCAATGACAGCATTAGCTGTGTCTGATATTATTACCTCTCACAAACTCTGAAAGTGCCAGTAGGAAATCTGTATTGCCAGCAGTTCTGATCATCCTCGGAGTTGAAAACTCTGTCTTTGTGTTTCTCTGAAGTGATATGCTGCTGCCACTGCTTCTCACTGTTGCAGTTTTTACCACACAGCCAACAATGATTACCAGCCTGCAAAACAAAAAAGGTTTACCTTAAAATCACTTAAAAGTTCAATCAAAGTGCCAACTCGGCTTAACCAATCATATTTAAGTAGTTTCTGTTGTATACATGGAAGGTTTTTAAAGAATTGGAATAATGTCAAACATATATCCTGCATGGACAACAAAGCAGAAGCAGGTCCCATTTGGCATCTTGTCAGCTCACCACTTCCTCAGCATAGTCAGTTGGCATATGGATCTGTTTGCCATTCTCTCTGACAGAGTTGTTGGATGTCTCCTCGCCCCATCCTGGCTTTTGAGACTGCAGCCACTGTTCATAAAGCTGATCCATATCTGGAACTAAATATGAGTATAAAATTAGACACACCAAATATAATTCTTACCAATTCTTATAACTGAACTCTTAAGTAAAGGAGACTTAAACTCACTGTTGTTTTCCTTCATGTAAGTCCAAAGGTCTCTTTCTTCAATGCTGTGAGCAAATGTGCAATTCCCAATGTACTGACACTTCTTGCCGGCTGTCACATGCATGCAAATCTAAAATGGATTTTTAAAAAAATGATTACAAAAGAACCCATTTTCCATATTGCTGTCATGCCAGACATGTACCTCAAATTGAGATGGGATGGGTTTTTTAGTAGGAAGTGGTCTCACTGTTGTCCACTTTTTCCTTTCATGGGAACTTACAAGCACCACCCGCCTGTCTTTTGCCCACCTAAGACAGAAAGTCAGCTTAATGTTGTGGTCAGAAACTATTTTAATGTTCAACATTTTCCCAGAACAAATGAGAATACTTACGTATGCCTTGCCTTGGCTGAGCAATACCTCTTATTTTTGTCAGCTTCACTTAGCTGGCCATTTCTCCAACACTGGCTACAAACAAACATCATCTTCAGATTTGGGGGACCGAACCTCCTCTGGCCACTGGAAAGCTGCAGACAAGTTTTAAAGATTGAATCAAAACACAACATTTGCAAATGTCTCTTCAGTCTTACTAAAGAAAAGCTCTCTTTAGTTTTTGTGTAAATGACATTTTCTAAACAGTATTGATAAACGCGTACCTGCACCCCCTGCAACGAAGCGGCTGCATTCCAATACTTTTTTGCCTCCTGAACAATACTTTCATGAGTGATACCTGTGTAATAAACACACTTAAGTGAAACATGTCTACATTATCAGTACTTATAGAAATGAAAAGCACTTGAAAATTCCCGATGCATTGCCTTTGTTATTCTAGCTTTCTGAAAGCAGTCGTACCAAGCTCGTGCTGCATCATCCAGACTTTGAGCTCAATGAGGCTGTGAGCATAGAAGCACTCATCCTCCCTCCCGCAGCCGTAACGAACTTCATGGCGACAAAGATCCAGCTGGCTGTGTTGATTCAAAGGTCGGATTTTGGAATAGCGGACCGTATTCTCTTTTAAAATGTGGACCAGGCACCTACAAGACAGACAAAAAGGTCACATTTTTAACATGTTTTTCTTTTAAATCCTTATAATCTCACATCTTTTTCAAACTGCTAATATATGCACCGTCTATTAGCAATAAGCGCTAAAACTGCTGGCGGACTCACTTATGTTCCTCAAAGTCATGCTTTGTCACTGGATGAGAGCAAAGTGAAGGGTCATCTTTGTTGGTTTTGCTGATTATTCTGGGTTTGTGGTCAAAGCACACCTACAAAAACAACATGTGTTGAAAAGAAGTTTATTTTTACACAGACACACACACACACAGAACAATAACCAAGATTAATTTCACAAGATCTGGTAGTTCTGAACGAGGAAACTATTTAGTGGAAGAAGCTCTTCTCTCAAAATCCACAACAACTTGCAAACATGGCGACTAGCTCCGGATCTACGGTCCACAGCAACAGACAATGCTTATTAAAAATAAACAGAACTCCTGACCGGTCCATGAAGATTTGTGCGTGCTGAGGACATGAAATCAACAAATCCTGTTCCCCCCCTTTCGTTTAAGCTGAGACAGCAGAAAGGCAGGTTAGGTCATTTAGGAAAAAAAGTTTCTTTTCAAGCTGTGATGCGAGCATAAAATAAATCCTGCCACAGAAAGGTGTTACTTATTCAGCCTGTTGGAAGAGATACTGCTTCTGTTGGCCAACTTGTTGTTTATTTCTTATCAGAAAAAAGACTAAACAAGTTAATCCTCCAAGATAAAAAGATTTTCCAATGAGTCTAGATAGTTATGTCAAAACCAATCATGCTTCATATTCCCATGGGAGCAGAAAAGTTATCAAACGGGTCCTCTGAAAAACTGATTACATGCCACATTCATATTGTTTACGATACAAAACCAGAAAGCTGCCCGCTGTACACCGGCATTTATCGATAGCTACAGTCAGATTTATACATTTCATCATTCAGCAGACAGTGTTGCTTAATAATAACTAGCTGAAAACCTTCCATAGCTGTGAGCTGGATCTGATTATCTGAGCTGCACTCCAAGTGAATGCAGAAAGCAAACTACAAAGCAAAAGCTCCACATGTCTGCAGTCTATTACTGGTTAATTAACACTAACATTTTAATAAATCTGTCCAATTCTGTCATATAAAACATTCAAGCAGTCAGTAGCTGCCCGAGAAGACCTTCAATTTGGCATAAATACAAGGTATAATTACTGCCTCTATCACACGGTCCTCTATACAGCAAAGTACGGAGTGCCCCTGGTGCCAGGGTTAAAAAAAGAAATTCTAGATGAAAATCTATGCGCTCAGTTTACTAAACTGTGCGCTCGAATTATGAAACTGTGAGCACTAATTTTACGCATGGACATCAGTGGAGTGGAAGACACATGGGTCACTGCCGGGTAAGTTATGAGTTTTTGTACAGCTCAGGTTGAAGTAGGCTTATTGTTTTCAACATTTGTTTATTTGTATAAAAAACAACTAGTTAACAGTAATTGGTCAATTGTGATTTATATTTTAATCTTCATAACTTCCACTCCACTGATGTCCATGCGTAAAATTAGCGCTCACAGTTTCATAATTCGAGTGCAGAGTTTAGTAAACAGAGCGCACAGATTTTCATCTAGAATTTTTTTTTTAACCCTGGCACCAGGGGGGGCTCCGTAGCAAAGTGAAGCAACTCACTTTGTCTGGACTGAAAGTGCAGCCACAGTCTTCCCCTCCAGTTGACTTTGGTAAAGAAACAACACACACTCACCCCACAGAGAAACATGAATATTCCACGATGCTCCTGCAAGATTTTTGGGACCGTCAGTCTGATGTTAGAGTTTGGCCCAAAAGGATCGAAGAGCAACTCCCTGGAGATAAACCCTTTCCGTTCTAGAGTCCAAACATCAATCTCCTCCTGGCAGTATGCAAATGTACAGTGGCCAGGGTACAGGCACTCTTTTCCAACAGCCACCTCTGAAACGGGCAAGGTCACATTTTAGGATTCACTTTTTGTCCACATGACTTGAGAGGAACCGATGGCCACAGAACAAGTTACAAAGCTCTTTAATTGCAGAATGTTTGTTTTAGATAAGGATGAATTTTGGCAAGTTAAACAAAAAAAGACAAGAATTTAAAATGACTAAAAAGAATTAACATGACAGTATTTTACTTTAAATTTACTCAAAAGCAAAAGAACAACATTACATTCAGAGTGCACCAGTCACCTTTGCAAATGTAATAAGGTCCGACATATTGGGTTTTTGTTGGTCTGGGTCGAATGAGCTTCCACGTTTTGTCTGGCGAATGCTTGATTCTGCCAAGTAATATATCCTTTTTGCATTTATGCTCCTCGGTGTGAAGAGTGTAATCCAACACTCCAGGTCCTACAGCAATAGTGAAGGGAAAAAAAACAACAAGTTTTACATCAAAACAACTTTTCCCTCATCTAAAGCTGCAGTCCACTGAAGCACAACGAGCAAACGGACCGAGCTTTCACAAAACATCCTCACCAGTTTTGACGAAGCACATTGAACAGGCTTGTTTGAATTCGTGTGTTTCGGCTAAGGGGTTCTTCGCTAAATCCACAGCAGCAGGAGAACCCTTCATGTCAGGCATACCCACCGCCATCCCCATCGGGGCGTCATTATTGGTGATCTGCATTTAAAAATACATTTCAATAAGAAATGAAAGCAAAGTCAAAGCCCCAAATGACTCAACATTATTGATAGAAAAAATAATAAAATTACCTGTGGAATGAAGGGACTCGGAACAAAATCTAAAAAAAATAAATACATTTATTGCATGAAATGTTTCACCTGTTCTGGACCAAATTAAATATAGAGAAATAAAAATAACTCACCGGATTTATAGTCTGATATGCTGAGACTATCAAGAGAGTCCAATTGTGGTGGCATGGAGTCAAAAGTGTCCATACCAAAAAGATTACTTGACCCAAACTTGTGATACAGAGGTGGCAGAGTTACAGTACACTGCTGGGAACCACCTTGTAGAAATGGGTTTATGTGAGATGGCATCAGGAATGGACTGGACATGGAACTGCCCGAGGCTATACTGGTTGGCAAAGGAAGAGGCCCTTTCACCGTGGGAATATCCTGATGGAAGAAGGGAAGAAAGGTCACACTTCTGTCGTATTCGATTCCTATTCGAGGGCACATCTGCTCACTTACCAAGACTGATTCAGGGCCAGCTTGGTCCAGTAAATCGTCCAAGTCATCCCCGATGATGTCCGCATCAAACTCCTGACTAGTTTCAAGCATCGAGCAAGGCTTACTGGTTCGGCACCCGTTTACAAACGTGTGCACAGGAAGGGGAACCGATGTGGATGCAGGCAAGGGGACGGACTCGAAGCCTGGAGGCTCCGATGGAGTTACAGATAAGATGTTGTTGCTATGAGGATGCTCATCCACCACAGAGTCACTGAGAGGTGGGTGTACTGCCACTGGAGGCTGGACTGGAGGTGGACATGGAGCCAAAACACTGCTATCTTGAGGCACTTCTAAAACACAAACCAGGATACTTGATGAATTCCCTTTCCTTTACTCTCACAATGAAATCAAAGCTTCTTAAAAACTAAAACTTACCTATTTCTATCTCTTCAACTGAAGCTGAACCATGAGAAAACTGAAAACAAACAATTCTCATGAACACTTCATTTTTTTGGACTCAGAATATATATTTTATGTTGTGCAGGGACAGTGGCTTACTTTGTCACCCGGGGAATCTTGATAATTTGATCCTCGCAAAACATTCAAGGCAGGCTTTAGGAAAAACAAAACAAACGGGTTTAAATAAGCCATTGAGTCAAAAGGCAAAACATTTTTCCATTAGAAAAAAGACCAGGAGTCAGGAAATGCTAATTTGAACTCGTCACACCGCTACCACGTGCAGAACTAGTTCTCAGATTAACGACACGTCTCACACTCTTACCTTACTTCTGACGTAAGCTTTACGGATTTTCAACCCCAAGATTTTGGCAAGATCCTGAGTCAGCTGTGTGACATTGGAATCCTAAAGAAAACATGTTCTATAAGTACATGAAGCAGCATTTTTTATTTGTTGAAATGTTCAGCAGATCCTAAACTCAATAAGATCTAAAACACAAACCTAAACCTTGAGAAATTAACTACTTTCCACTAAAACTTTCATCTCTAAAGACACTAGAAATCCAGATGTGAACCCTTACCTGAGGCACAGCAAGAGAGCATTTGGCAACAGCCTCATAGGCCTCTTGATGTCTCCCTAACTCTTTCAAGGCTTTTGCTTTTCTGTACAGTGCTTTGTAGTTCCCCTCATTTAACTGGAGAGCCTTTTCACAGTCTTCTAGTGCTTGGTCATACAGTCCCTTATAAATGACAAAAAAACATGTTGCAGAGTTAGACAAGCTTACTTTAGTGCTGAAGAGATAAATAATGCTCATCATAAATAACTTTAAAAAAAGAAAGTCAACTAAATGTTTTTGCTGCTTTGTGAAGTGACTCCATGCTGACTGGAAACACACTAAACTGTAAAGTTTTTTTAAAAACTTATTTTAAGTTTAAAGATGATAAGAGTATAGTTTGTTGTTAGACACATGTTAATAAACTACATTTAAATATGACTTGTATTTATTCGTTTTCATTTAAATTGCAAACAATTTCCTAATGCTTCTTTTTCAGCTTCATATTACTGTTCAGATATGAATATTGTAAAAATGTATCATGATTCAGGCTCATATCAACAATGACAGTGTGTTTAAATCCAAAACCTTGTCTTGTTAATGAGTTATCTAGTTTTATCAACAGATTCGGTTTCATCCACAGAAAGGATCTGTTGTCAAAGAAGGAAAAAGCACATCAAACATACTATTAAATAAGTAAGATCATGTAATGTTGGTAGTTTAAACGTGAAGATTAAAGCTCCTGCTACAAAAGAAAAGTTTACTGCACACCATTATGTCCTCAGGCTAAACCAGGTGTTCTGTCAAGTGATCAAAATATAAAGCCTTGAGTACACAACTTCTGTTAATCTCCAACTCACATAAACATTCAAACTAAATGCACAAATTTAAAGCAATATAAAATCAGCAGAATAATAACTGCATCTACTTACAGGAACGATATTAAGATATGCTGCAGCTCGGTTCGCGTACAGTTTTTCCAGTAAACTTGTTGGAATACAGATATCTTCAGAGTGGGCATAATCTGCTATACTCAACGCTTCGGTGTACATCTCAATAGATTTAGTCCATTCCCCTTCTTTAAACACGTCATTTCCTTCTCCAAACAGATTCCAAACAAGGTCCTTTATGAACACCTGAAAGTTCAAGAGAGCAAAGCACACTTATCGTCCATGTAGGACAGAGAGACTGTCTGCTTTTTGACTTTACTCAGCTCGTCCTTTCATTACATTAACAAAAGCTACGCTCACATTCACGTGTACAAAGCTCACCTCATACTGCTCTTGACTTCCAGGAAATGGAAGGGTGGATCTGAAAATAAAAACAAAGTTAAAAACCTTAAAAACTATCAGCTGAAGAAAATACCCTGAGTGACAAACGACAGATCACAACCATTCTTACCTTGATGGCTTAAAATTAAATAGATTATTCTGTAAAGCTTCTTTAAACTGGAATAAATAAATAAAGCTTCTTTAAACTGGAATAAATAAAGTTTCTTTAAACTGGAATAAATAAAGCTTCTTTAAACTGGAATAAATGAATAAATAAAGCTTCTTTAAACTGTAGTAAAAAAAATAAATCTTCTGTAAGACGGTAATAAAACAATTCTATAGACAGACATTTGTTGTCTTCACTGAAAATGTTTTATCAATCAGTTAAAAAGGGGATTTCCTCTCTGAGAACACAACATGTCTGGATTACAAGTTTAAAGCACAGATGTTAATTTGACAGGAAAGTGTATGGGTGTTTGTGTGTCATTGTGCACGTCGTTGGTTTGATGGGTTGTAGTGTGGACCATGGAAACCAAATCAGCAAAAATAATAAATAAACATTAGACTTAGTAATAGTAATGTTACTTTATTTACAATGTTCCGATAATATTGCCACCTCACTTCCAAAGCAAACGCCTCTAATGACCAGAGTCGATTTATAATAACTGCAAGGAAATTATGGTCACAGCATTCAGACACATTTGATCTTTGACCACTTAATGATCAGAATATCTGTTCATGTGTTAAAACCAGAACAGCAGTGAAAAACAAACCTTTATACCAGCAAGTTAATCTCCTGATGCATTGCTAACCGTGTCAGGTTATTATTACCTCCGTTAAAAAGCTTATGTTTTTGTTTGTCTGTCCATCCGTTTGAAACATATCTCTACAAGTTACGGACGGTTTTGATGAATTTTTTTAAGAAACGTCCAACTCTGGGACAAAGAACAGGTGATTAAAATTTAGAGGGGATCCAAATCAACATCTGGATCTAGGGATTTTTTTAAAGGGTTCTTTATCATTGCTAGAAAGGGCTGTTTTCAGCTTATGTGTATTAAACTCCATGAAAAATGCTCAGATTGCCAAGAACGTTTTCTGGTCTAGGAATTTATTGAAAGAGATCAAACATAGGGTAAATATCTGGGGGTGAAAGTCACACTAAGCAGGACGGACTGTGTGGTTTGGCAGAAGTCTGAGCTCTCTGAGTGCTTTTCTAGTTTGTTGTAAAAAAAAAAAGAAAAAAAAAAAGAAAATTCACCCCAAAAAACCATTCCAAAAGAAAAGGTTTGCTGGGATAGATGCTGTCTGGCATGAGAGCGCTACATTTTAAATGATCACACTTCAATAGAGCTAAGCCGAAATATTCTAAAAATAAATGGCAAAACAAGTTTCACCACTTAGAAACCTGGGAGAGCAACATTAACACCAGCTACATACAAAACTAATTACACAGAAAATCCACAAATGCAAAAAAATGTATTCTATTCAACTCCTTTTATATCTTTGGTGGATCTACAGAACTGATAACTAATCTTCAGAAACCATGTAAAAATATCTATTACCACATCTATTACCAAATATCTATTACTTTGTGTTACAAGGCAACCTGGAATGTCATGATACAGCAATTATGCACAGTCATATTTTAAGTATTGCTTTTGTTTCTACAGAAAGGAGACCGGTTACAGAAAACGAAATACAATGTCATTCTGAGTGGTAGAGCTCTAGAACAAATGTTTGGACAAACTATGAGTCTGCCTCATGCATGAATACAAAGCAAATGTCTCTGACATCAGGAACACAGCTAAATAAAAGCCTATTATCAGCTGCATCATCACTGATCTGAAAGAACAACAAGCTTGTGGTGAATCATAACTGCTGTTTTGAAAAGACAGAGGGAATTCGTTTCGTTTTCTTGATAATTTCAAATCATTTCATCATCATTTCATTACACTATGGCTCAAAGAGTTTACTGATTACCAGAAATGAAAAGACAAAGAAATAAGCCAGGAATCGGACTAAAACTAGTTGATAAGCAGGGGCACCGGCATCACTAGCTAATATGCCACTGTTCATGTCTAAACATAATCATATAATGATTGAAATGCCATCACACAATCATAAAGGTTTAACAGAGCTTTGCTATATCTAAGGTATATTAATTTAAAATAGGTTTATTAATGATTCAAAGATCAACTAAAAGGATTGGCTCATTAATCTAACTCTAAATGAAATGTGGATGTGATGTGTATCAAATGTGCATTGCACTTACTGAATGAACTGCAGGCCTTTCTGAATCTCCTGCCAGCGACTCCTTCTGTCCCGACACGCTCCGGACATGTTTGCGTGTTCTAGTAGCCTCTTTCCTTACAGCACCTAAAACAATACATAAAATGATCATGTTCGCCAAAAGAAGAAACAAATAAATACATCTTGCTTATGAGAAATTAAATATTTCTTCCTCAGAGGAAGCAGTTTTTTATTATGTATTATTGTTTCTTTAATCAGTCTATAAAGCCACAATTCTCCAGAGAAAAAGGTGGTCAAATTTACATACATGGATACATACACACACACATACATTTATATATACATACATTTATATTTTTATATATATATATATACATACAT
>JBAMIG010000022.1:14420092-14432226 GCA_037177335.1 Kiunga ballochi
CACACACACACACACACACACACACACACACACACACACACACACACACACACACACACACACACACACACAAGAGATAATGAATTAATGTATACAAACTATTTGGTTTATTATTATTGTTTTTTGTCTTTTTAAAGAGTCCAATAAAGATGTTAGGAATTTTTATGGTTAGGAATAGCTTCATGAACGACACCCTTTTTTGGAGAGGATGTCAATTATAGCTGGCTTTATTTGTACCTTTTTTGTCTTGAAAGTTGTTGTTTTTCTCCACTATCACTTCAGAACAACTTTTTTTTAGTCCCCTTTAGTTTATTTTATTAAATTGGGACCATGTTAAGATAGTTTCCAACTAGTAAATTTTTGGAAATCACATTGTCAGTAAACAAAAATAATTTAAAAAAAAGCTTGTTAAAGTGTTTTATCATCATCATTTATTTGTCATAGGAACAGGAATAAATTATCTGTATTTGCAAAATGCTGATAATAATGTGCTTGAATATGCTGTTTAAAAATGGTTCTTTGCCAAGTTCCTGCTAATGTGTTGACATGACGTTTGATTATTACTTGAGGTCATTTGTAGACTTTTTAATTAATCAAACTTTTTAATAAAACTTATGCCACAATTGTAGATATTTGGGTGCTGCGTGTTTTCAGATCGGCTTCATGGGTTTGCAACAATCCAAACATGCTTTTTGAAACTGCAGTTAGTTGAAAAAAATACAAATCTGCTGGTTAGTCGTTATCACAGTTTTTTCTCCCTGTAAAGAGGCTAGGAAATGACCTTTTGGGAGGATATTTGGTGTTTTAAAAATTTAATTGAACTGATTTAAACAGAGAACTTGTAAGGTTTGTTCAGATATTTGACAAATCAGAAAAAACATTTATATTAGAAATTATTGCAAGAAAATGAATGTCATTGTGGACATATTAAACTTATTTAATTCATGTTACATTTAGTATCCAAGTTGTCCGTCTTTAGGATTTGATGGAATATTTTCAAAGTAATAGATGTTTACAAATGTGGTTTTTTTTGTCACAAACTGCTAAATATGATGAGATATGATGAGATGCTTGCTTTTATTTATATGCTTTTCACCTCTTTTTGGATTCATAATTTTTCCCTATTTTAGTAATTTGTTCATGGACGTTTGAAGCTGTCTCTTACTTCAGTCTACTTATGTGCAGTAAAACATCAGGTGCTCCACTCGAAGGGAAGTTTGTACTTTATTGTGAATTTTTACTGAACATGTCAAAAAGTGAATATCAGATTAATATTTTAACATTACACCAATTATAAAGCTGCACTTGGTAATTTAGAAAATAATATATATTTATTGATTTAGAGGCAAGACACAGATTAAAATACATGATTTCTTTTACTTTAAACCAGACTTTTATTTTTCCTGTATCCCAAGTCCTCATAGAAAAGAAACACAGGGCTTTTTCCTGTAGGGGGAGCTCAGATTCCCAAACAGATTAGGCAGTGGCCAATGGTGATTCCAAGGAGATTATTCAGACAGCCTCTAAATAAAGCTCTCCACCTCACACTGCACACACAGTGGAAGCTGAGGAACACTTGCTGTTGAGGGTTCAGCTGCCTGTTGCATGCCATGGCTGCATTTTATCAAATACTCCTCCTGTTATCTGGTAAGTTATTTGCTGAGTTTGAAGAGAGGCATTTAGTGAGGCGACAGCAACAGAATGAAAAAGTTATTTCAAGAAGAGGCAGGGAGCTTTTGCAGAGGTTGAGTTCTATTTACAAACGGACATAATGATTAAATAGAATTCATTATAGGGATTAAGATGAGGCAAATTATGTTATTTTGTCCCACAATATTATCCGCTTTCACAATGCTTTAATCATGATGTGGGTGTTTTGTTTAGAGGACAGTACCTTCTGAGTTATTGTTCCTATAGTGAAATGTCTCTGTGGATTGCTAAGGTGGTTACAGAAGTGTTTGTCACGTGCTGCAACCAATTTAAAAGGTGGCCCAACATGTGACGCACATATGAAGCAAGCAAGTATCTAAAAACTGTCTTTTGTATTAGTTTAAAGTTAATTTCTATTGAAATGTTAGTCTTCTGTGCACCAAAACATATTTTAAATTCTGTCAGACAAAACACATTGATATGCAAAGAAAGGAAGAGGAAAAGATGTTCTTCCTCTTCTGTTGTTTATTTTTCTCTTCAGCACTTGTGGCTCCTGTGGCAGCACGCAGTTCCCAGAGGACAAAAAGAGGTTTACTTGAGCTGGCAGGAGCCATCAAATGCAGCACTGGGAGATCCGCCTTGGCTTACATGATGTATGGATGCTACTGTGGGCTGGGGGGCCAAGGCTGGCCTCGAGACAAGGCAGACTGGTAATCACACTCTTGTTATGCCTGTTTTTACTTTTTACCTTTAATACTACACCTTCACACCTGATGACAGGGTGCTACAAACTCCAGCTGACTCTACATGTGAGCCACCCATGCATTATGCTTTGGAAAGGATGTCATTCAGTTTGCGTGACGTTTAGCACTCCACTCCATGGATGGTGCATACACATGTTTTTCCTCCTCCTGATTGCCCTTGGCTATTCCCAGCCCTCCATCAGCCACATGTGAAAGCGTAGTTTCCGTTTCTGAGGTGGACCATAAATGCTGCATAATGGGATGGAAGGAGGAAGCGATGTCCAAATACAGCAGACTCACATGGCCCAACAGACACTTTAAAATAGACTTACAGATTCCCCACCCAAATCCTAATTAGTGTCTGCTTCTTTTCCTTTTTTCACCACAAAACATCTTACCCACATATAACCAATTGACTGCAAACTATGTGTTGTCAACCCACATGTGGTGATGCTACCCTTACTTTAACATAACTATAGTGTCCTGTGACCACCCACCTACTCCTCTTTTGTCCCCTTCTATTTTTTTTAGACCAATCGTGTCCGTTAAAATCATACATTTATTGTCTTTTTATACTATAGGTGTTGTCACAAGCATGACTGCTGTTATGGAGATGCAGAACTTCTTGGCTGCCAAACCAAAACACGGCAGTATCAATGGACGTGTGAGGACAGCAAAGCTGAGTGTGGTAAAGCTTTTTCCATTTTGATGTTACTTTAAAAGTACGTTCTGTGAAGTTTGGCTCATAAAAATGAAGCTCTATGTAGAAACTATGTAGAAACTATGGATTACACACAATCTGAACAGGGAAGAGGCGTAAAAAGGAATATTGTAAAAAAAAACTTTTACGCCTTATAATAACAAATTCTTTCTCTCGTTTAAAATTCTTTTTTGTAATTTGATATTGAGTTGAGTTTTTTTTCTATCATTGCAGATGATTTGAAGGACAAATGTGAGAAGCTGCTGTGCAAGTGTGACAGAGAGGCAGCCAAGTGCTTGAGAAAAGCACCTTACATACGGAAATATGCCCTATGGCCAGATTTCCTGTGTGGCTATGAAAACCCAATGTGTAGCATTTATTGAGTCAATGAACGCATATTTATATCTTGTGTGCCTTTATATATATATATATATATATATATATATATATATATACATATAGTAATTACTCTGCATGCTTAACTACTCCTGTCATTTTTTATTTACTATAAAGCAACTCTTTTAGTGAAATTATTTTTGTATATCATGTCTCGCTTTATTAAAAAAAGAAAATGAGTTTTTTTTTACTTATTTCCTCTCGTGTTGTAAGTGGAAAGTAGGCAGACACGAGCTGAAACATGATCATTTCTCCGCTCAAACTCAATGGAAACTCTGTCAGAAATTAGTCAACCATAAAAACATTGGTCCTCATAAGTCCTGACAATGCTACTTTTATACGCAGAGTCTACTTTACAGCCTGAGCTCCACTCCCAGAGCTCAAACATCTGTGTTTTGACTGTTCTCCTTTCATTGGTATTTTTTTTTACATAGTTTCTATTTAAAGTCTACAGTGACTTAACTTTCCTTCATCAGCAGGAATGAGGTGGTGCTGCAGAAATGTGTCCGCTCCTAAACACTCAGTTAGTTCTAAGGTTCGATGGGATCACGGGATTTACTCTGAGTTTCATAAAATTGTGCATGAGCTCGTGGAAAGTCTGCAGCATCCTCTTGTCGTTTCAGATCTTGAGCTTTTCATTTGTATCACTCTTCACGCAGCAGGGTGCTTTTACAGAGTCCAAGCAGGGAATGAGCTGTTTTGTTTTGCAGGTAAAGTCTTCATATTCACCTGTAGATGGTGCCACTTTCTTATGTAGCAATTCAAGGCACTACTAGTTTAAGTTTATTGTTTTTATAAAGAACGGAAACAAAAGTGTCCAATGGCTAACTACAAAAGTCACAATCTTTTTCCTCTTTTCTGATGCCCAGAACAGTATCACCAAGTGTAATACAAAGCCTTCCATATATTAATCCCCAAAGAAACACAGCTTCTTTGTTGAGTGAATGTGTCCTGAAATAAGAGATGATGCTACAGCTGAAAGTGAATATGTGGGCTACAAACACTTGTCAGATTGTGTCCAACCTGAAATTAATTAAATCCCTCACATGCAGTGTTTAACAATATACCTTTGTTCAAATAAGAAAATATTTCTGCAACAAGGTTTTAGAAGTGCCAAATGAGGAAATTCCTTTTCTGAGATGGTGAAGAAAGAAAAAAAAACATTCTTGTGATCTGATTCCTCTCAGCTTAAAGTGCTTTGTACCTTACTCTTTACCGATGCTCACCTATGCTCATGGGATTTTCCTATGCATAAGAGTCATTATTAGAATTTCCCTGACACACTTGAGAATTGTATAAGGATATATTTCTTCCTAAAGTTCTTTGTTATGGCTTGGCATAATCAACCATTACTTTACCACTGTTAGCCTTTTTAACAGAACGCATACTTATAGCCATCTGTTTTGCTTATCATTGCTTGGAGTCATACATTTGCTGCATTTTGGTGGATCACAACAGAAACAACTGTTCTAAGGAGTGTAAGACTTATTAGATAGAGACAGGTAAATTAGTCTGTGTTGAAAAGGCAATAATTATATTATTATTGCGGCATAACATTCTGTAACTATTTATGAAATTTATTTTTTGTATTTGTAAGTATTTGGAAGAGGATTGGTAATAGGTTGAGCAATATAGTCGACAGAGTCCGCTTTCTAATTTAAGTCCATTAAATCCATGTGTAGACAGCATTTATGCTTTTTGACCCAATAATGTACCTTTTTGATGACAAATTAGAAAACCATAGATCATACATTAAAACATTTTACATCTTCTCACGCTTCTTTATTAGATTTTGTTATTCTACAGAAAGGTTACCATGGAAACAAGCTGCTTGCACAGCAACAAGACCTTATGTGCCTGGCAACTTTCCTCATTGAATGTTGAATATCAGCTGTTCTTTGATAGTCAATTGAAAAATAACCTTTGTCCATCGAATTTCCATTTCCTTATGAGCAGACAGCCCCCACTTTTGCATCATAAAATGAAAAGAGCTTTTGATTTACATAATTATTCCTTTCAAAAGCAGACAATTAGCTTCACAGGGATTATAGGTGGGTCATATGAGCAGACACGGGCTATGGAGGCTGCAAAATGTTCTGTTCTCGTCCATAGTTTCCTGTTGTTTGCTAATGTCACATTTTGTATTTAAAAACAGTCAGACTAACAAATGAAATTTGATTGTACTGCAGTGTGAACTAGAAATGAATCATTGATGCTGCGTTACCCGGGAGACTGCACCAGTCTGCTGGATCAGTGCCAAGTAATCAAAATGGAAAAAAATTATATTGTAAACATCTAATAGGTCATGGATGGTGTACATAGTTACTTAATGAGACCTGCATTTTGAATGTTATTCTTCTGTACTGATGTGAGTAGTAATGCTTCAGCATTAATTAATATATGAAGCATCCTTTAATTCAGATGTTGTGATGATAAGTTATTCTTAAATCACGAACTCAAAATATCAACGAGTTATCAAAAAAGGCACGGACGGGGTTCGAACCCGCGATCTTCGGTTTACGAGACCGACGCCTTACCACTTGGCCACCGCGCCTGCGCCGATTTGGCACCCCCTCAACACTTATATAGGTAGATATAGTTGCTGTACATTTTATGGGTTTTTGTGGATGTCGTAAATACTGTATACACCATTGACATTTCCATCACATATTGCCTAAAAAGGCACAGCTAACTACAACTGTGTTGTTGTTGTTTGGCCACAAGGGGAGGCTGTTGTTCTAACGAGCAGAAGTCTGATCTCGCATTGCTTGGATTTGCCAGAAGAAGGTAAGAGCTTGCAGTCAGAATTGTCCTTTGTTTGGTTGTTTTTATTTTTAAATTGTATTTTGATTTTCTTTTTTTACTCCTTCTGAGTTGATTTTAGCCTGATATTAGTCAAAATACTAATGAATAATTACGACCGTGCGTTGTTTTTATAAAACAGTTAGCATTAGCATATTATAGCCTACTTACTTTAGAAGTTTTCTGTTGAAGGTCATTTATTTTAATTTTATCCGAGTCCTCGCAAATCAAAAAAGTTATAATTATATAGTGTATTTTTTTCAACAGGAAATATTGAGCTTAGTTTTTCATTCAGTTTGCATACAGTTTGACTACATCTTTTAATTGAATTTACTCACAAAATGCTTGGTTGTGCATGTCTTCTTTTCCTTTGCCAACTCAATTGGATGAATATATTTTTAAATGAAGATATTATTTTAAAAGTATAGTGATTTTGGTTTTCACATCGACTCCCTTATTGCCTATTGTTAAAGCACTGAATCCAAAATTAGGGGTTTTCTTGAATACACTATATCATGAAATTTGACATAGCCCACTTAAGTGTCACTTAAAGCACGTGTGTCGGGGTTTAAAAGATTTTTTAGCTAATTTTTTTTATATTTGTTTTTCTGTTTAATGTATAGTTAATCCCTTTTCTGCTTGTAGTTTTATTGAACAAAATGCAATATCTTATCTTTGATTGAATCAAAGAGGTTATTGAATTGCTGGAGGAAGTTTATAAATATGATCATTTTACCATAAACTACTGCAACACCATAACCTGAGGAATACGGTATGATCTGAACAGAGATCACATGGCTCTGGGGCAATATTGTTTGTGTGGAGAATAACAAGCAGCTCATTCCCTGAGAGAATCCGTATTATTACTGTAGCAGTCTGTTGTATTATTTATTGGTTCCAGTTTAACCCTTCTTAATTTACATGCATTGTACTAGAATGAATGCAGTTGTGTCTTGAGTCTGTGAGAAAAATATTTTTGCTGTAGGCATTTTGTCCTCCCTTCCTGTGCAGATAGCCAAATCATTTTAATCGTCAATTTGTCTACTTTATGTCTAATATATAGATCTTACACAGTTTTTTAAAGATATTTTATGCCTTTAAATCCATTTAACATGTAAATCATGTATTTATTGTCTGTATATAGGTCTAAATTCTTGCTTATAACTCTGTTCTGAGGTGCGTCTTCAGAGCAACTCGTTTGGGTGTGGTCTCTTTAAATGTTAATGAGGAATGTTAAGCCCCGCCCCCTCCAGGTCACAGGAAGTTCAACTCTATCCTATTCTGCCATGTTTGTAGCTTCATAGCAGCGATACGCTAATCTCCCGGCAGAATACATTTTATTGGTAAGTTTACCATAAATATTAACGTATTAGATTTACTAATTTAATTACCAGGAAGGCCACGACCTTTTTTGGCAGACCCACAGCAAAAACTGGGATGTAATAGATAAAACAAAACATAATAGAGGATAGAGAAAATTTTATGGACTGCAAAATGTGACCACAAATAATATAAATGCTCAGCATCAGGAGGGAATACATTTACTTTTTCTGTATGCCTAAATACTTAGAAGTTCACAAAAATATGTATTTAAGGGCTAAAAATGTGATTTTGCATGACATGTCCCCTTTAATTTGCCTGACAATCAAACCGTTTCTACTTTGCTTCGGGTTCATTTTCAACTAGCCTCCCTTTTGAATAATTTTCACTTCTGGCTTATTCTGCAGACAAAGCTTTAACCTGCATGTATGGGCAGCACAGTGATTATTAACAAACAGTGGCTCCTTCAGACAAGTTCACATTTTATATAACATACATGTTTTTTTTGTTTTTTTTATTAAAGTATTGGTATATGAAATTTTAAACAGTTTTTGTCAAAATATCTCAAATGATCTGGGAGTGATGTAACACCGTTACACTGTGAGTTGTAATTGTGCTGTTAATGGTACAAAATAAAATTTACTAAGGAAGTTAAACTGAGATATATATAGGCTATACACCAGTCACAGACATGCAGTTTCTGCTGTCACTCTGCTTATATTTGAATGTTTATCAATTTATTTCCCCTCTAATGTCCCAGTGACTTTTGTAATGTATATTTTCTTATGGAATTATGTCCATTTTTATTTTTTGCACTTGTATGTAATTGTCTAGGTCCTGAATACATTGTTACCCTGAGTTTCTTAACCTAATTATTGTACGACAAATATATTCATGCCAATTTGCTACTTTTGGCTGTAGTTTGTTTGAGTCATTATGCGGTTTGCCAACTTTCTGAAGCAAATGGCACACGGTGCTTGTTGGCCTGCTCACTAGTTTCATCTCATCTGAACTGGACATCATAGGTGTACCACCTGTGGAGGCCACCTTTACAGGCTGCTGGCTTGTAAAGATTATAAACATGTTTTTTATGGTCTTAATGGATTAAATTATATCTTGTTCTGGGCTGATATTTATTATGACTACAAGAACGTGCCGCATGCTGCTTCATTTTTACTAATAGCATTTTCATTTGAGTTTATCTGCATGGAGGAAAACAGTCTCATGATGTTTTGTTTAAACTCTTATCAGAAGATTGATTAGATTTGAAAGAAATATGTATTCTGAAATGGTGAAAATAGTAACTTGTATAGCGTTTAAATAGTGGTAAGTGTACTGTTTACTTTTATCAGTGGTTCATTTTTTCTGTTTAGGTATTAAGAGTCATTAGCCCGAGTTATGACGCCATAAGTAGGATTAAAATGGGCATAATCATAACATATCTCCTTGTTGTTGGCTTACTGGGTGACAGATTTTTACACCTCTGTGGAAGACGGCACATATCTGCTGCAGCTGAAGGCATTTTTCTAGAATTAGAAGTGAAATTATCTATACATCACAATCCAGGCGAATGTGAGTGGAAGCCAACATGGCAAGTCTTTGGTGGTTCAGTGTGAGGGGAAAATGCGTCATTGTGTGAAGGGTATGCTGGATATGACCCTGGTCACAACCAGATATGCGAGTGTGAAATCCAGTTGAAAGGCAAGCAGCTGATAAAGCTACATTACAAAGGACAATATCATTTCCCTTTTCTCTCCAGATTCTCCTTTTTTTTCCATCTATTTTCCCTTTTCTTTGAATTAATCTGCTTATCTGGTCTGTTGTCACAACTTTATATTACAAATAAACCAAAGTTTCACAGCGCAGACGTCCTGAAGTGTGGACAATTGTGCCATTTATGTGAATATAAGTGTTAAATTTACAATTTTATGTTCCTTTTATTATTCTTTCTACTTAATTTATGTGAAGAAATGATGGGCTTGTCCCCATGCTAGTTGCGTCTGTTACCATAGTTACAATATGATTGTGCTGACAGTCATCTGGTCTTTGTTTCCTCCAATGGGGGTCGCACAGCTTGTGCTGTAATATGAAGTAAAGATACTCATCTTTCAGCAACACTGAAAATGAGAAACAGGTTTCTGAGTAACAGAAAGTATTGCGGATTGGCAGGCGGGAGACTGCGTCCAGTCATGGATGACCACAGAAACGTGATCCGACAAGCCACACAGCAGGAGAGGAAGGTGAGCGCATCAACCATTTTGAGACTGAACTCATTTTATTGTTCATTGTGAGAGTTTGGCGGATTAAAATAGTGGCTGTAATCAAGATTCGCCTTCGCATTCAGGCTGTGAAAGCAAAAAAAAGGAAAAACAGGAACAAAAATTGTGTAAATTTTAACAAAATGCACCAAAGCAGATGGACAGAGTCTATGTTTACTCATAAATGTAGCGTCGGAGGAATGGGGGGGTGGGGGATCAGGTTGAGTTTGGATTTAGTTTGCCAGATCAAAGAATTCCAGCTGATTTTTAAAAAATAGGAAAACAGGAAAACATTGTCATGCTGGCACTTTTTAGAGCCAAATAATCCAAATCTATGGTGAATGAATTGGATCAAATTACCACTGTGCTCCAAATCCCATCAGTCAGAACATCTAACGAAAAAATGCCTTCACAGACGTTTGTCGAGGCCAAGCTTGTTTTAAATCCAAAGCCTGAGTGATAAAACCGTTTTTACGGGCTATTCTTAAAATCCAGAGAAAAGTAAGTGTGGTCATTTAATCTGCTGCTTGGAAGAGGACAACAGCCAATGCAGCATGTTCAAGCTGCCCCCCTGCTGGGCGGCCCACGAGCCTGTCGATATGGTGGTTTGATGTTGGATGAGGAAATAAAAACCCCCCACAACAAACGGAGGGCTGGAACAGAGAGACTGGAACAGAGAAAAAGAGGTTAGGATGGGGAAGAACCATCGACAGATGGACTCTGCTGTGATTAAAGATGGCGGCAGTCTTTACTGCAGACTACGAAGGACTATATTCATTCCTCAGAAAATCGGTGGGAGTTTTATGCCGTTCAGCACACAGTAAGGTAAATCAGTAGGAGCCGTGCCTGCTTTTGGTTTAGGAAGATGAAAACTGTTCTTATTACTAACTTCCTTTTATATCGTGCATCGTTTTATTAGACGCGCTAGCATTTTTCATCCCAGTGCCATTCGGTTTTGTTGAGTCCTCCCTCTCATCACAACAAAGCACATCATTTGATTTGACCAGTGAATGTGTATCCCATAAATGGACTTCTGGAGAGCATTATGAGCTCAACGCTTAAATGAATGTGAATTTCTTCAAGCTGATAGATGTCGGACAAAATAGCATGTGTAAGATGTTCTGCACATATGGCTTTGGTGTTGGAAATATGGGCCTTATTGTACCATTTTTCCCTTCATATGTGAATGCTCCACAAGCTATGATGTCCAGCAAAATAAACTAAAGTCTGGAAATTGCTCAATCCTCTGTGCCTAATCCACTTGAAGTCTTATTACTCTATTTATTCAGCCTGGACAAAGGACATCCGCAGGACTCCAATATACATTTTCTGACAGTCTTTCTTTATCAATGTTTGGATAATTTCAGAATGAAAACAAACTGAATAGGTCTAATTATCCTTACTAAGTTTATTTAACTCTCGTATCTGAATATTGTTCATGTTATAAATAATTATAACCACTGGTTTTTGGTGATTTGAGAAAACTCATTTTATTTGTTGCTTTTTTGTTTAAAAAAAATCCTGTTTAAATGTTTTCTTTTTAAAGAAAGTTTGAAAAGTAGATTTTTTTCTTTGTGAACACTTATAATGGGAGCGTTCATTTAAATGTGTTAATGGGCTTTTGTTCATAAGAGAGTCCTCAGCAGAGATAAGCCTATTTCAGTCTAAATCCACCCTGACAGGTGGAACAAAAGGGCGCTAAAAGGACTGAATTGGCAGCAAGTTGTCCTCTGGTAGCACTTAACTGCAGCTGGGTGTTTGAGAATGCAAATATTATTGTTATTATTTTGAACAAGCTTATTTATTCATTTAAAATCTAAGGGTGAGATTCTCAGAAAGGAAATAATGAAAATGCATAAAACTTATAAGATCTGTATTCAACAGCCAGTCATATAAATTTCTTACTTTCTGTGAGGTTTGTTCATGCGCTCACGCCTCTGAGATAAAACAGACGCCTCTTCTATTGTTCCTCTGTGAGCTGAGCAGCTCGGCTCCGATTGTTGCTTCAGGGCCTCCTGTTTGTAGTCACTGATAAATATTTCTCATTCACCTTCCACACCCTGCTCTTCCTGGATTCAGTTACAAGCCCTCTGGTTACTTTCAATCCTATGATGCTGAAACCTTTCATTGCTGGTAAAATACACTCTTTCATGTGGTAGGTCTTGATTGGTCGTTATTTATTTATTTATTTATTTATTTATATATATATATATATATATATATATATATATATGTATGTATATATATATATATGTATGTATATAT